>WBMV01016874.1:5040250-5060825 GCA_013396655.1 Campylorhamphus procurvoides | reverse complement strand
ATGGGACTGACCCACCGGGACCGACCCCCCGGGACCGGGATCGACCCCCAGGACCGACCCCGGGACCGACCCCCCGGACCCCGCAGTCCCACCGCGACCGACCCCCCGGGACCGACTCTGGGACTGACACCGGGACTGGCCCCCCGGGACCGACCCACCGGGACGAGGAGCCGGGCAAGTCACCGGTCCGCTGGGTTTTGCTTTCCCCGGTCAAGAGCAGCACCGCCAAGTGAGGAGCATCCTTGTGCTCGTGGTACCGCGCAGGAGAACCGCAGTTTTTGGGGGGCACAGGTGATGCCAGCGCCGGAGCGGGTCCGCAGCAGTGGCAGGGATGGGCGCCGTGTTCAAAGCTAAGTGTCCAAGGACCAGCATCAGGATGGAAGGGCGAGGATGTTCCCCTGCTCCAGGAGAGGATGGAGGCGATGGATGGCTGCGGGCACGGGGAATACGGTGAACAAGCAGTTCTGCAGCACAGCGAGGGTCTCACACACAGCGCATCATTAGGGGGGTTTACCTGCACATCATTAGGGGTTTCAGGTCCTCCCTCTGCAGAACAGTAAAGTTGTCTTCACTGTGCTCAGGTCCAGAGGATCGGTGGAAGTTTTATACATACAAGCATTTTGCTGGCATGAATCCACTGACAGAGATTTTAAATTAAACCAAAATATATTTTTCTGGTCGAGTTCTTCAGTATTTTTGCCTTCAGGTGTGACTGTGCACATTTAATGGTTCTTATCCTCATGGGGTTTAGGAAGAGGTGCTCCAGGTGAGGCTCTATAGTTGAGTTAAATATGCATGGAAAAGTTGAGTGAGATGTGCCTGGAAATAATTTTATGTCCAAATCCTGCCACTTGCTGTAAGCAAAGTAGGAATAATGCATTTTATTTTGGACAACATATGATGAATAGTGTCGAATACTGGAACAGGAGAAGCAACACTGGAGTTGCAAAAGCCAAGCTTGGAACGACTTGAGATGTGCTGTGTGTTGTGACTACAGCATCAATTACCTGCTTCTGGCAGATGCAGGGGGATGAATGATGAGAAGTGCAACACTGTGACACCCAGAGCAACTTTTCTGTCACAATCTCCTGCTGTCACAAGGTACAAGATATTGGTGTTCCTCATGTGCTGACAGTAGGCACCAGGGCAGCCCTTTGCATCGTGCTGGGCAGCCAGGGAGGTGATAAATCTGTCCCCAAACACCTGAGTTTGGCATTCAGCTGCCTAACTTACAGCAATAATCAATGATATCCAGGGAAAATACTTCTCTATATCGTTCATGAAACTGATTCCTGAAGCTGGAACACCACAGGATATTGCACAAAGTTCCAGAGAGAGCAGGAGGATGAATAATGTCAGAGTCATCCTTTCCTGGCAGAGTTGCTTATGGATGTGTGAGGAGGGGGAGCAGCCTGAGCAGGACATTTGGAGAAGGCTCTGCAGTGCCTCAGAGGAGCAGCTGTGCTGGGAAATCAGCGTTTTGTCCAAGTTAGAGAGAAGAAGAGTGTATGTCACAAAAATTCAGCATTACACAAGTCCATTGTTATGTACTAGTGCACGTAGAGGAGAAATGTAACAATGTGGGGAACATGTGAGTGGCAAGACTAAAACTGCTGCTGAGATAGATGGAAAACCAGCACAGTTTGTGCTGTGGGAAGCATTAGGTTTGATGTTGGCTTGATCCAGACTCTTTGAAAACGACTTGGCAGGGAAAGTCTCTTAACCAGCCACGTTTGTGATCTGCAGCTCCTCAGGTTCAGCTTCTCCAGCCGAAATCTTGTCCACACGTGTCCACACCCTCTGCTTGCACTGACACAGCAGCTCTGCCGACTCATCCCTGGCAGCTGAGGGAGAGAGCAGTTTACTGCTGTAAATCCAGCATTTGGGTTACACTTGTCACGACAAACACACCTGGGAACCACCGGTGCTTATTGGCAAACCCAACACAAAAGTATTGTCACTGGAGAGCCCGATTGTGCTTTAGTCTCCAACTCTTCTGCAGCTCATTGAACAGCTACTCATGGAACAGGCTGCCTCAAGTGCATGAATTTCTGTATTTGTGAGTGGAATTTTTAATTGAAAATTAGTGTTTAAGCCATGCAAGGAATGGCTTTTTATACAGTTACTCTGTGCAAGGATCCCCCTCATCTCCTCAGGATCCCTGTCATCTGCTCAGACTCACTCATTCCCTCAGGATTCCCCTCATTCTCTCAGCATCTCCCTCACCCCCTCAGAATCCCCGATTCCCTCGGGATCCCCCTCAACCACTCAGGATCCCCTTCATCCCTTCAGGATCCCACTCATCCACTCAGAAACCCCCTCAAGCCCTCAGAATCTGCCTCACTCCCTCAAGATCCCCCTGATTCCCCTCAGGATCCCCCTCAGCATCCCCCTCATCCCCTCAGGATCCGCTTCCCGCCTCCCGCCCTGGCCCCTCCTCGTTGCCGGGCAACGCCCCCTTCCTTCCCGCGCGCGCGCGCGCACCGCGCCTCGCTCCCATTGGCTCCCTCCGCCGCCGCTCCCCTCCCATTGGCCACTTCCCCCCGCCCCGCCGCGCGGGCGCTGCCTCGTCCCTCCCGCCATCACCGCTCCCTTTCGGTCCTCGGCGGCCGCCGTAGCGCGGCCCGTACGTGGCAGCGGGGCGGTGGTGGCCAATGGGTGGTGGCCCCGTGCGCCGGAAGGGGCGTGGCGGGGCCCGGAAGCGCCGCTCGGTGCCGCTCGGTGCCGGTGTCCGCCATGTCGCCGGTGCGGGCGGTGCTGGCGCTGCTGGCCGCGCTCGCCGCCCCGGCCACCGCCTACTTCGTGAGCATCGACGCGCACGCCGAGGAGTGCTTCCTGGAGCGCGTGCCGTCCGGCACCAAGATGGGGCTCATCTTCGAGGTGGCCGAGGGCGGCTTCCTGGACATCGACGTGGAGGTGCGGCGGCGGGGCGGGCCGTGCGCCGAACTGGGGCAGCGCGGCGGGGCCAGGCCGTGTGGGAGGGCCGGGATGGTCTGGAGCCAGTGAGGCCCGCCCTCGGGGGGCTCCGTCAGGCGGGACCGCCCCGGGCCTCCCCCGGCACCGGCGGCCGTCGCGAAGGGTCGGGCCGTGGCCTCGGGAGCCTGTCGTGTCCGCGCTCCCCGCGGGGGTTTGCCCCTCGTCCCCCTCGGTGCCACAAACCCCTCGGGGGGTGGCTGTTCGCGGTCCGTGGAGCTGGTTGGGCTCAGTCGTGGGGGGCACTGGGCGAGCCCTTCCCTTCCAGGGGTGTCACGGTGTGCAGCGGGAGATCCCGCGTGGGAGTCGCTGCTGTGGGGGCGGAGAGCGGAGCGGGGTGTTTGGGGCGGCTGGAAGGGGACGGGGGGGCAAAGGGGACTTGTGGCGGGGAGTCCTGTGACAGCACGGGGCTGGGAGCGGTGAGTGAGACCCACCACGCCGGTGGAAGCTCAGCTTGGCCGGCTGGGGTGGAAATTTGGGATCCCGGGGAGCCCGAGAGCTCAAACTGGAGCGCTTAGTCCGTCTGAAGTGGTAACTCAGCAGTGCCCAGCTGCGTGTCTGAAGTTGTATTGGCTATTGGAGAACGGCTTTTTTCCCTCTTTGTTTCCCTTCAGACACCAGAGATAAGGTTTCCCCTGCACTTGTTTGACAAACAGTCCCAGATTGTGGTTCTCTTGTTCTTGGGTGCTTCTTATCTCCACCACGGGAGGCCAGGGAGAGAGGCTTTTGTGTGACTTTCTTTACCAAGAAATTTGTGAGATTTTGCAAGAGATTTATGTGCGGAAAAGTGCCAGAGAGACTTGTGGGAGTTGGATGAGCAGCCCAGGCAGCTTCCAGCTGCTGACTGGGTGACTCCAGGCTGTGCTCACAGTGCTGTGGTGGTACATTTTAAACCTCTGTGTTGGAGATGAAATGTGTGATCCTTGGTTTTTCCCCCTCCCTCCAGATCACAGGGCCCGATAATAAAGGGATTTATAAAGGGGATCGAGAGTCCAGTGGAAAATACACATTTGCTGCCCACATGGATGGAACCTACAAGTTCTGCTTCAGCAACAGGATGTCCACCATGACCCCCAAGATAGTGATGTTCACTATCGACATCGGGGAGGCTCCCAAGGGGCAGGACATGGAGACAGAAGGTGAGGAATGTTCCTGCAAGGAAATCAGGGAGCTTTTCCCTCTGTGCATGACTTGTGAACTCAGTAGGGCTCCCAGGACTCCCGTTCCTCCAGGTGTACCAGCTGTCCTGGCACAGCTCAAGTGGATGTTTTTAGACCTTGTTACACCATTTAATGCAAAATCACCAGAGAATCCCTTGGCCATCTGCAGAAACTAATCCTTCCATCCTTTAGTCCTTCAGCAGTCCTTCTGATTTCTAGTTGGCTCAGCAGTATTTAGACCTCCACAGGCCTTAGTTGAGCTCTGATAAATGTGCTAATACCAAATTTTTCCTATAGCTGTGTAAATGACTGTTTTATCTGCAGCCCTTTGTCCTGTACCCGTGTTCATGTCTTACACTTCTCTCTAGGTGGTGGAGATACCTGGGATGGTATGTGGACTGCTTTTTGAAAGCTCCTTGGCATCTTGTCTCTGGCACATGTTCATTCACTAACAGCTAACTTGGCTTTTCCTCTGTAACATTTGTTTGGAGCATGAGAATGTCTGTTTAATAAACTACCCAAAAGGTCTGATTCTGAGCAATGCTGAGCACCCCCAGCTCCCATGGACAGGTTCATCCCCTGGGAGCTCCTGGGCCATGACAGTTTGTGTTCAGGTGGTTCTTTGTGGCTGACAGAAGATTTAATCAGGAGTTTTAAGTGAAATTCAACTAAAAGACTGAACAGCCAAGAGCATTGGATGTTTCAGGCAGTGGTTGCTTTCGGTTGCTAAAGTGGATGTTGAGAAATCAAGGGGTTTGGAAGCAATGAGCTGCTTGTAGGTTATGAACTATTATTCATGTATCAGGGGAAAAACTCAAATTTGTCATTTGGTGTAAAAGAAATAAATAAAAGTATTGCCTAACAAGTTATAAAGTTTATTTATAAATCACCAACTGTAGCTGGAAAGGCAACAGATTCTTGTTTTCTGTTTTAGCAAGTAACACATTCCTAACTTTTGATTTTTTAAAGGCTCACTTAAATCTTTTTTTTGAGGTTGCATATATCTGTTGCAAGGAATATTAGTGCAGCTTTAAATTTTTAGGGTGGTTTTCTGATATAAATTTTTTTGAGTTTGTTTAAACAATCCCTGCAACTTTAGTTTCTTCTCTCACTAATAAACTGCATGTACTGCAATGACCACTTGGCCATGAAAATAAGGGAATTATGACATTAGCAAAGTGAGTGTGGTTTGCACAACTATTTAGATTTTAATTGTAACTTGGGTGTTATTTTCTCCTGTTCTTTTTTGGCTGTGTATTTTGAATAGCTTTATTTTCAGATTGTCATCTGAAACACCTAATTTATCAATAAAACTGTAATAAGGCACCTTCCAAGTCAATTATGTCCCTTCAAAGGAAAATGTGTTGGGTTTTGTGACTTTTTAAGAGCTGATTGCCCAGGGTGTGTTTGTGGAGTATCTTGAGTTTGGTGCTAGAAAACCTTGCAAATTACTTACTTAATTTATAAATTTGTAGGTGGACAGTTCTTTGGGCTTGGACGTGTCAAAAAGATCCTGTGATTGACAGTCACATCACTAAACCTCAGATCTCTGAGCCTCCCCTTTGCTGAGCTGCCTCCAGCTACTTTGCTGTTGCTGGCTTGGTGTTTTCCTCCTCTCCTGCTTTCACAACACACCAGAACCTGAAGCCTTGACCCTCTCAATGTTGTGCCTCAGCTAAACCTGAAGATCACAGGATGAGATTTCTTGCTCCAGAAAGTGATCTCGTTTGCCAGCATCATGATCTTGAGCTAAATTCTCAGTCATTCTATTTTTGCAAGCTTAACAACTAGGAAAAGCTGTCATGTTGAGATAATTTGCTTGGAATATATTGGATGATATTGGCAAAATAGATGTTAGTGTGTGGTATTGATCTCGTGTGTTCTTCCCTTCTGTTTTTCTGGGAGACTTTGTGCATATTGGAAATACTGACTCTAATTTGTCTGTCTCCTGCCTCCTAGTTGGATGTGGAGAAATGTTTTCCCACCTAATATCCTAGAGACACGTTAGGGAAAGTGGTCCTGTGAAAACTAAACTTTGCTGTAGGAATAGAACGTTTTCAGCTGTACAGGCTGTGTTTGTCAGAACTTCTGCAGCAGGAAAGTTAAGTTTAACTGTTCATAGTTTTCTTCAAATTGTTTTCTGAGTCATTAACAGGCTTTCTGATGCTTCTGAAATTCTTCTGCAGCTCACCAGAACAAGCTAGAAGAGATGATTAATGAGTTAGCAGTGGCCATGACAGCTGTGAAGCATGAACAGGAGTACATGGAAGTTCGCGAAAGAATACATAGAGCAAGTACGTGTCTGACCTCAATGCCTTCTCCCCTCCCAAAGGAACTGGTAAACTGGGATTTAAAATAGGAGTCCATGAAAACTATTCCAAGTTACTGAAAAGATAATCTTTTAGAATAAATTCTGAAAGTGATGTTTGCAGTCATCTTTAAATTTGCTCTCTCTCTCATGAGTTGAGCGTTGTTATGTAAATACTATTTGCTTGATTGGTGTAAATTCTGTAGTTGTCTGAATGGAGAATTCAGGAGAGTCAGTGATGATATTAGTTCTTAATCTATTTACAAGGGCAAGTAATGGTTTTAAACTGAAAGAGAGTAGGCTCAGATGGAGTATTAGGAAAAAATTCCTCCCTGTGAGGGCGGGCAGGCCCTGGCACAGGTTGGGCAGAGAAGCTGTGGCTGCCCCGTCCCTGGAAGTGTCCAAGGGCAGGTTGGACAGAGCTTGGAGTACCCTGGGCTGGTGGGAGGTGTCCCTGCCCATGGCAGGGTGTGGGACTGGGTGATTTTAAGGTCCTTTCCAACCCAAACCATTCCATGGTTCTGTGATTTGATTCCCAGGGGTAAACTTTGGATAACCGTTACTTCACCTTTGAAGTGGATGTGGCTTAATAATTGAGCCAAAATCTTTTTAAAATGTTTCATTGAAGTAGAGCAGAACTACAGTTATTTCCTGGTGAACTCTGCAATCACAACCCTCATGTGCTGAAACACAGCTTTAAAATGAGACTGAGAGCTCGGAGTGCTGCCTTGAGGGAAGCCCAGTGAGAGTAAAGGGCAAATATTTTTGATGTGGAAATACAATGTTGCATCAAAGCACTGTTTCCTCAGTTATTTGAATCTATGAATATCTCTAGTTTTGTGACATTTGTTACTAATGGTCTGATTTAAGAAAAGGCTGAATTTCAGAATCAAAGTTGGTGAACCTTTATTGATTAGAAGTTCCCTGCTTGACTTTAAGACCATGAAAAAGCAAGTGGCTTCTGTTTGGCAGCTCAGAGAGGCTGGACAGAAGCTCCTAAGCTGTACAGAACAGAGGAAGATGGTGCAGTGTATGTCCGAAGTGGGTTTAAAAGCAAACTGTTTGGAAAAATCCCCTCTCAGCTTTCATCTCTAAGGCTGGGCCACAGCATGGCACAAAGAGTGTTTGAAGTTTGAATGCTTTGTGACTTACTGCTTCTCTCTTCTCCCCCCAACAGTTAATGACAACACAAACAGCAGAGTGGTTCTGTGGTCATTCTTCGAGGCCCTTGTACTAGTTGCCATGACACTGGGACAGATCTACTACCTGAAGAGGTTTTTTGAAGTCCGAAGGGTGGTCTAAGAGTCCTCCTGTGGTCCCGGGTTTCAGTTCACTCTCTACCAAACATCCTGGTCACAAAAAAGAAAAGTCACTTAGTTTCTGAACCCTCTTTACTGAACTGTAAAACTTCTTTGCTTATGTTCCTTCCTAGCTAAAAAACGAGTTGGTTTTATATATCTCCTGTAGCAAAAGCTGTGCTGAAATCTTGTCACTTTATTGGCATCTTTTTCCCACTGAGATCTGCCCAGTCTGTGTGCTAAGCGAGGTCCAGGCAAGCTGCAAACGCTGTAACTCACTGTAGTAACAAGCAACCTTGATGTCTTTTCTAACTTTTCTCCCCCTGTATTTGCAGTTCTGTCCAGGGAAACGGTACAAGGCCCTAAACGTGACTGTTTGCATTTTTACATCTCTAACCCTGCAGTAGGTGTTATGAAATTGAAATAATCCCTTCCCCACTCACACAAACTGCCAAGGAAAAGGTCAATATTCACATTAATATCTCAAAGCTAGTCATCAGCAACTAATTATATCCACTTCTTCCCAAAGTTCTTTTAAACGAAACAGTTGCTGTGAAAGTGCTTTTTTCTCTGCTCATCACCAAATGCTCCTTGTACGGTTTTTAGTCTCCTGCAGGTTTTATTTGGAAGCCAATTGTGTGCAGTGTCTTGGCAAACACTAGTGAACCCTTTGGCTTTTGCAGGTCCAAAGCTCAGACTGTTTGCCCAGTGCCCAGGGCATTTAGTGTTCAGGAAATCTGGATTCCTGAGGCCAAAGGGTTCCAGATTTTTGGGGAGGGGGGGTGTTTCCATGCTATGCAGCCCTTGTATTTAAGTGCAGTGGCAAACTCTGCCATGATCTGATCAGAATTAGCATAATGCTAAATACTGGTGTGTTTTCTTTTTTCAGGCACATGTAGATTTGTTTTTGTATAAAGTTCTTTTCCTCGATATCTGATGATTGGTTTAAACAAACTAAAAGCAGCGTCTGATGTGGGTGCTGAGCCAGGATTATTATGTTGTGACTGATGTATATTAGTTGTAATCATTTTTGGGGGTGGGCTGGGGTCTTTTCCAGGGGGGAGCCTCTACAAGTAACACACAACAGTTTTGTACAATTAATTTAAAATTTGTTACAGGTTTTCATGTTCCAGGTAAAGTTTTTTCAACCTCGGGCAAACACTTGCAGCAGTTCTTCAGAGAGGTGGCTCTTACACCTTATTGCAACTGTTGTGTGCCAATATTTTTGTGTAAAACACTGAAAATTGAATTCTAAGATGTACATTTAAAAATTGCTCGTGAATCTAAATATGACCCAGGTTCGATAAAAATAAACAAATTCTTTAAAAAAAAAAAAAAGGGCAACTTTGTGTTGGTTTTTTTTAAGGAGGTACAGATGGACACCGAGGGTTTTTTTATAGAGTAATTGTTTAGGAATGGCCATAAATTAAAACACAAGAGGTTCCATGGAGGTGGCAGAGCCCTGGAGCTGCCTGGGGAGGTTTTGGATTCTCCCTCTTTGGGGACATCCCAAACCCACCTGGAATGGTGGTTCCTGTGCCACCTGCTCCAGGTGGCGGGGAGGGGGGTTGGCCTCGATGCTCCAGAGGTCCCAGCCCTAAGAGAGATGCACTCTTGCCTTATTTCAGGATGCCAGGAATGATCCCATCCCCATCCCTTTACCTGGGCAGGCAGGAGGAGCTCCGGGTCATTCCGAACCCGCCCCTTTGCTGGCTGCTGCCCGCCCCGCTGCATTACCTACCACAACAAGCCCTTTACCACAAAAACAGGGTTATTTTTTTGTCGCCGTATCACAAACTCGCTTTTTCCAGCGGAGTTTTCGGGGCGCGGCGGAACCGATGTGCCCCGGAACGGATGTGCACCGGAACGGAGGTTCCGCGGCGCGTGTTTCCCGCGCCAGGCGGGGGAGCGGCGGGGCGGTGACACCGCGCGGCAAGATGGCGGCGGAGCCTGAGGAGGGGTGGCTGTCGCTGCCGGTGCCGCTGAGCCCGGGAGTGCTGCGGGCACTGCGGGACCTCCGCTTCCACCAGATGACCCCGGTGCAGGTGAGGGAGCGGCCTCGGCACCGTGCTGGGGACGCTGCGGGCGCTCCGCTGCCGCCAGGTGAGCGCGGTGCGGCTGAGGGGCTGCGCTGAGGGAGGAGGCGCGGGCCGCGGTTTCTCCTCTCTCTACGTCCCACAGCAGCGAGAGAAGTCGTATCTTTGCCTTTCCCTCTGGCGCGGGTGATGTTCACAGACGAGCTGCGGTGCCTCCCGGAGGGGTTTCGCCTCAGGTTTTCCCCCCGTGTCCGATTCACCCGCTCACGATGCTTCTCTTCTTGCAGTCCGCGACCATCCCGCTCTTCATGAGTAACAAAGACGTGGCTGCAGAGGCGGTGAGTGCTTTGCCTCGGCCCTGCTCGTTGTTTCCCTCGTTGTTTTGGCTCAGGAGCTGAGGGCGGAGATCTGATGCTGTTTCTCTTCTCACAGGTGACAGGCAGCGGGAAAACCTTGGCGTTTGTGATTCCCATACTGGAAATTCTGCTCAGACGGGAAGAAAAGTTGAAGAAAATGCAGGTAGGATAAAGTAATTCGGTTCTGAGTGTGTTTTTATGATGTGCCAGTAAGATGTAAGGAATAGTATCCATGAGGAAATCGTATACCCAGTGACTGTGTGCTCAGCTTTTTGGTGTAACAGTAACAATAAACTGTTTAAAACTCCAAAATAGATACTGCGGTGCTTTCACTGCACTGAGATACAGCTCCTCCTTTGACATGATCAAAAGAGGGTTCTGAGCTGTTAGAAAAATGTCCTGAAATACAGAATACACTGAGGTGCTGCAAATGGGCTTTGAAAGCTTTTTAGCAGCCATTGGCTTTGAATACATTTTATTGTGCAGAGAACTTAATTGCTATTTGCTGTTAATTATGAGGTACTGCTCTTTGAGCAGAGGTATTTTATACATTGATATGGCACCTTGTTCACAGGTATTTTCTGTTAGTTTATACACTTTATTGTATTTCTGTAGAAATGTCTAAACTAGGGACAAAATCATGGCTCATGTTCACTTGGCTTTAAAGGAAGAATTTTGCTCAAATCTTTTTTCCATCTGTTATTTTCCATGAATTCCTGTTTGGCCTGGGCAGGTTGGAGCTATAATTATCACCCCAACGAGGGAACTGGCCATTCAAATTGATGAGGTGATCTCACATTTCACAAAATACTTCCCCCAGTTTAGGTGAGTGAACTCCAGGCTTTGCATGACCATAATTCCTTCTTTTTTGCTCTTCTGTCATTCATGAACTTGTCAAAAGATGACCCACATCTTTGTGTTCTCTTGTTTTAGTCAGATTCTCCTAATTGGTGGTAGGAACCCCATGGAAGATGTTGAAAAGTTTAAGGAACACGGGTGAGTGGATTGGCAGTGGTTTTTATAAGTGTCTCAGAGCTGTGGTTTTCTCCTTGGCAGGGATTTCAGGCCTGGGCTTTGTCCTATTGGTGCTGAAATGGGATGGTGTTGCAAGAGGCTATTGGGGGCGTGCTGGGAATTTGTGGGGTCTTTTTCTTGGGTACGGAGATAGTGGGAAAGCATCTTATGTGCCATCAGCACCATTTACCTGCTGTTTGGGTGAAGAACAGGCTTAAAAACTGTCACCACTGAATGTTTCATTCTCCCTGCCCATTAATTTCCTGAAATTGTTTGGTGCTGATAGTGATGATGAAGTTCTGAAGGAATCATATTTGCTTTTGTACAGAGGCACCAAATACTCCATAGGTGCTGATTATATTCTAAACTTTTATTGCCTCAAGGGATGAGCTTTCACCTTGGCCCTTTTCTGTCATCCCAGAGTGTCAGAAAGGCACTGAAATACGGATGCAGTGATAAGGGACAAGATGAAATTGTTTTATTGAAGGATTCAGGGCAGGTCTTTGCTGTGATACCAATATTAGCAGATCTCCCAGATTCCTTCCCTTGTAGTTACAGAATTGCTGTGTGTCTCTGTCCCAAACAGTGGCAACATCATCGTGGCCACCCCGGGGCGCCTGGAGGATTTGTTCAGGAGGAAAGCAGATGGGCTGGATCTTGCAAGTTGTGTGAAGGCTCTTGATGTGTTGGTGTTGGATGAAGCAGACAGACTCCTTGATATGGGCTTTGAAGCCAGGTATTGAAATCATAAACTCTAGTGGTTCTAAAGTTTGATATGAGTTTAAATGATTGATGTGACTCTGCATGGTCTGCAGTGACCTCCCAAGTTAGATTTGTTCTCTTTTGTCTTTTATCTCTCTTTGCTCCATAAACTACATAAAGCAATTACCAGGGGGGGAAGAGAATCAGGAGAAGTGGATCCTTCATTAACACAGAGTTTGAAATTTCTTTTGTTCTGGTGTATATTAACACATCTCTATTTAATGTCTGGTTAAGTATCATTATTTACACATCAGAGTGGCTTAGGACACTTTAACAAATAAGCTTTGATTTCCCTTTTCTCCTTCTATAAAAGTTAATTATTCCAACAGGAGTTTGGCACATGATAATAAAAAACCTACTTTGCTTGTAAACTCTTAACTTCCAGTGATTAACCCACTTTCTGAGGGAAGCCTTGGGGCAGTCATGTTTTTCATGTGCTTGCTTGCAGTTTAAATGCCATTCTGGCCTTCTTGCCCAAGCAGAGAAGGACAGGTCTGTTCTCAGCCACTCAGACTCAGGAGGTGGAGAACCTGGTGAGAGCAGGGCTGCGCAATCCCGTGCGGATCTCGGTGAAGGAGAAGGGGGTGGCAGCAACCAACACCCAGAAAACTCCAACCCGCCTGCAGAACTATTACATGGTGGGTACCCAGGCTTGGAGACAGTTTCTTGTTCCCTCTCCTTTTCTCCTGGTTCTATCAATAAGTTTTTAAGTCTCAGGATCACGTTAATAGGGGAACCAAAAGTCTGTTTTCTTACTTTTTCTTTTTTTTTTTCCTTGCACTGTTTAGATCTGCAAAGCAGATGAAAAGTTTAATCAGTTGGTGCATTTTCTTCGGCAGCACAAACAGGAAAAACATCTGGTCTTTTTCAGGTAATTCTGCTGGTGGTTCATTGTGAGAACTATTTGAGGCTTTATTAAATGCCCTGTGTTGCCAAGGATACAACTTTTTCCAAAGGGATTCATTTTAAAAGCTGTTCTTGTGCCTAAAAAGAGATTAATAATTGCTTTGTGTGAGGATTGTGTTGAACGTTATTAAGCGACACATAAATTTTATATGCATTTTTAAAAGAAGACATTATAGATGATTATATGTTATTTATCAAAAATATGTGCATATATTACATAAAAACAGTCAATAGTGTATATTTTTGAAATATTTCAGACCGTTTGAGCTTGACTGTCTAAACCAGATTAAAAATGCAGCATAATCTTTTGGTTTTATGCCTGTCTTTATCACCACAGCACATGTGCCTGTGTGGAATACTATGGGAAGGCTTTGGAATCCTTGATTAAACAAGTGAAAATCATGAGCATTCATGGGAAAATGAAGCACAAACGTAACAGGATTTTTACTGAGTTCCGGAAGCTCCCAGGGTAAGACCATGGAATGGGCTAAACCAGCCAGAAGTCAGAATAGTGAGGGGTATCTTGGTGATTTTGTCTGATTATTCTCCTGTTACTTGAGCAGGGAAGAACTGCTGAGGAGGAGGGTGCTGCAGGCTGGTTCTGAGTGTATTTATAATATCACAGATTGGTAATCAGAGCAGAAACCCAGGATATTATTGTAGTAGTATTTGAACAAGAATATGGCAACACAAGGCTGTGACTTACCTGCAGAAAATGTTCTTCACCAGCTTTGCAGGGTGTTAGGAGGCTCTTGCCTCATTAGCTGCCATTATTTATTGCATGGGATCTGAGCTTTGGCATTTATGTTATGAGAAAAATAATTACCAGCAGATTGGAAGAACAGCTGTTTAAAAGAACACCATGGCAATTTTGCCATGCTAAAATTGGCACTCTGAAGTCTTTTATTAAAACATTTCTAGTAGTACATTCAGCTGTAGTGGATGCAGTGCTGATTTAAAACTGGAATTTGTAATGGGAAGTTGATTTGTTAGAAATGTAATAGAAATCACAGTAATTTTCATAATGTTGAGCTTTAGTTGGTGAAAGCTGCAATTACCTTATTTTTTCCTCCTTCCCAGGGGCATTTTGGTTTGCACAGATGTCATGGCCCGTGGCATAGACATCCCAGAAGTGCACTGGGTTTTGCAGTACGACCCACCCAGCAGTGCAAGGTACAACTCCAGGCCTTAAGCACCTTTTCTGTCCATGGGGTCATGTCATTGTGCAGTTCAGATATCAACTGGGAACCAAAACTGCAGAAAACACATTTAATCACTGCCTGGAAGTCTGAGTGGACACAAAGCAGGAAGAAGGGAGGCTCCTACACTGCCGTGTTTGCTGTAACTGCTGCAGATTGCAAGGACTTTGTGTTGTATGTGTGTAAGATGGTCACCACTTAGATCTGTGTAAAGAGGTGACTCTGGGGTGAGCCTTGGTGTGAGAATGTCAGAAATAGCAGGAGGTGACACACTGGGGTGAAGGAGAACAGAGTGGGGACAGAGCTCTTCAAGGAGTGGCACATTGAGAGCTCACAGGAAAGGAGCTTTTCCATGTATTTTAACTTTTGTTGTCACAGTTCTTCCTACAACTTGCTTAAGCTTCACCCCCAAAACAGACACCCCTTGCTTTAGCCTAACAATGAATTGAGTGTGACTGCCACGCTTGTGTGTGACATTGCATTTTACTCATTCCTGTTGGTTTAGTTCAAAAGCACATGACACTTCATATTCCATTCCACAAGATGTGCCCTTTTTGCTGCCTGTCTAGCCCTTTGAAGTCAGAGTGAGGCTGCAGTTGAGTTGCCTGTGTTGGGTTGTTGCAGTGCCTTCGTGCATCGCTGCGGTCGCACCGCGCGCATCGGCAACGTCGGCAGCGCGCTCGTGTTTTTGCTTCCCATGGAAGAATCTTATGTGAACTTTCTCTCAATCAACCAGAAGGTCAGTGGGCTTTTATTCTACCACCAAAGCAGGAAAGAGCAAAGGGGCAGGCTCATAGGAGCTTTGAAATCAGAATTTGCAGAACTTCAGGTCATACATGTGGGAGATGATTTAGCAGAGTTCACAACTTAAAAAAAGACAAGAGCTGTTTATTAATCCCCACATGCAAATCTGTTTGAACATGATTGCTTCCTACTGGATTTGGAAGAGGAATATGTGGTGCAATAAGTAAGGAAAGGCTTTTTATCCCTAAAGGTGTAAAGTGTGCATTTTGAGAAGGGCAGTTCTGCCTTACACTCCTGCCCCCAGCCCTGTCCCCACCAGCTGACACTGCACCCTCTGTGCTGTTTAACTCTGGTCATTTCCCATGCCAGCTCCTGCATTTGTAGGATTAATTGTATCAACTCTCTAGAGACCTGCTAATGAGATCAAAGCTCGATAAGGCACAAGATGATGTTGCTTCCGTGGGGCTGCAGTGTGGGAACTCCTCTGCTGCGCCAGGACAGCTGTAGTCTGGGGTTGGTGTGTTGGAATGACCAAGGGTAAAGGGGCTCACTGAGGATTAACTGGGCAAGAAATGTGTGTTTGAGGTTTCACGGTGCATTTTACACCATTCAGCTGAACTTTCCCTTTGGTTGTGTTATTTTCTGGTTCTCAGTGTCCCATGCAGGAAATGAAACCACATACAAACGTCTTGGATCTTCTTCCCAAACTGAAGTCCATGGCCCTGGCTGACAGGGCAATGTTTGAGAAAGGGATGAAAGCCTTTGTGTCCTATGTCCAGGCTTATGCCAAGCACGAGTGCCATCTGATCTTCCGAATAAAAGGTAATTCCCAGCAGGAATTCTACTGCTCTTTTCAGAAGACAGGATTTGGTTTGGGAAAAAACCTGTGTTACTGTC
Source organism: Campylorhamphus procurvoides (assembly GCA_013396655.1). Taxonomy (NCBI): domain Eukaryota; kingdom Metazoa; phylum Chordata; class Aves; order Passeriformes; family Dendrocolaptidae; genus Campylorhamphus; species Campylorhamphus procurvoides. The sequence goes on along the minus strand of WBMV01016874.1, from coordinate 5,045,172 downwards.
CCCAGGCTTTAGCTACTGATTCTTGATCTCAAATTCACCTTCTGCAGCATCAGATTTTGACAAAACTCCTATTTTTTCCAAGCAACTTGATTCAAAAGAAAACATTTATGGAGTTCGACCAAACCGGTATAACAATAAATAAAAATGACTTAGTATTGCTGCTAGTGTTGAGTATAAAATGCAAACAATACACCAATAATGTTGGGCTCTTTATCTTTCTCAGTCAAATGAACTTTTAATCCAGCAGGAAATTGACTTTATAATCTTTGTTTCAACAGATCTGGATTTTGCCAGTCTTGCCAGAGGTTTTGCATTGTTAAAGATGCCAAAGATGCCTGAACTAAGAGGAAAATGTTTTCCAGACTTTACCCCAGTCACTGTTAATACAGACTCCATTTCATTTAAGGATAAAAATAGAGAAAAGCAGAGACAAAAGAAACTGGAACAACAAAGAAAAGAAAGAGAAGAAAATGAAGGGAAAAAGAAATTCATAAAGAACAAAGCCTGGTCAAAGCAGAAAGCCAAGAGGGAGAAGAAAAAGAAAGTAACAGCTAAAAGGAAGCGTGAAGAGGTAACTGTGTCCATTCTGTTTAACTCCAGTGATTACTCTGTAGTTTCAAATGGCAGAGAGCCCTGGGATTTTAGTGGTGGAACTGATGGCTGTAAAGTCACTTTTTAAGACCTTAACAAGCAAAGCTTAAAAAAATTATAAAAAGGTTTTTAAAGCCAGACACTGAAACAACTTCTCAGCACTGATGCTGGGCAACAATAGGATTTTTATTTCTCAGGGGTCCTGCAGTGTGGCCTGAAGGTGCACAGTGCTTGGTTTTTCCTTGCTTTTGTCAGTTTTCAACAAATGTAGCTGAGTTATATTGTCCTGTGTAGGAACTGAGTATTATTTCCTGCTTTGGATACTCCTGGAAAATCCAAGTTGTAATCCTCTCCTGTTCAGCTGTATAGAATGAAAACCTTCTGGCGTAGTGTTTAATTTGTGTTGTTTTCAACTGCCAACAGGGCTCTGATATTGAAGATGAGGATATGGAAGAGCTGCTGAATGACACAAGACTCTTGAAAAGACTAAAGAAGGGAAAAATAAGTGAAGAAGAGTTTGAGAAGAAACTAACAGGCAGCCAGAGTAGACTCAAAGCAGAAACTGTTGCTGACACAGAGTCTGAAGACTGAGTTATATAAAAATACTGCTTATTTCAATAAAACTGGATTTTTATAAAATTGATACAGAGAACAGAATTGATCCAGTATCTTCATGGAGAGACCTGGCATCCATAAAGACACACAAAGCAGCCTGCAGTTGTTGAGAACAAAGCTAAAAGCACCGCTCTGGTGTGGCAGGAGCTGCAATTTCCATCAGCAGCCTTTGTGCATGTTTTAATTTGGGTTTTTTTTCAGGTATATCCAACAGATCAGTAAGTAACAGCACACCTCAGAATGAGTCTGGAATACACCATAAGGGATTTTAATTTATGGTATCAAAATACTCCACCCATCTTTAAAATAATTTACTTTAGCTCTTTAGAAGCTGTAGTAACTTGGAATTTTATCAAGAGTGGTCCATAATGACATTAATCCTTATGATGTCGTTTCCTTGCCATGTTCCCTTAACTTGTATTATCTTCCAAGTTCTTACAACCCTGATGGTCACTGAAGATGATGCATCCTGTGCAGGGAGTCCTGTGTGTTACAGGTAGAGTTTAATGAGTTCATCACTGACAGCTGATGGAGTCAGCACACCCAGGTCTGTAAACAGCAACGTGATGAGCGATGGGGATGTGTAGTCGATCCATGGATGCTCCTCTGTTAGATTCTGACCTGTTTTCAGAGTGTCTGCTTTGTACTAGAAGGAAACAGAGACCATTAGTTATTGCACAACTGCAAGTTAAATCCTCTTTTGGGCAAGAGGGGCACTATAGCCTTGAGCAGATGTTTGTGGTAAAACTGAAGGAAATCGAGTGCACAGACTGGTGCCACCTTGGTCTCAGCTGTTTCATCTTGTGTAAAAAGTGCAATTCCTAGTTCTAAAGGGTATTGGTTTAACTGTTTCTTACCCTCAGCTGCTCCTGCACCCCAAAAGAACTGTTCTAGGAACTAAATATTAGTATAAAGACAAATCATGACTGTACAATGGGCAACTCCATAATGTGCCACAGCACAGGAATCCAGATAAATGTGCTTAGAGGAAAATTTTTCACAGACATGTAAGTGTGCACCTTAGCTGGGTAAGGTGGAATTAGAATTTCTCTTACCTTAAACCTGTCGGGGACGTCCTGCTGATTCAGAGGGAAAAGTCTTACAAACTTGAAACTTTCTGCTACCACATAAAATGGCTTATTCTGGGCCTTGGCACACACAGCAATTTGATTAGTACCAATCTGTGGAGACAGATGGAAAACAACCTTGCAGACTCAATGCTTGCATGACATAATATTGCCCAGTTTCCAGCAATAAAGAGACATTTACTGGAAAACAGCCAAATAGAAAAGACTTCAAAAAGCCTTAAACTTTTCAAAGAAAGTTTACAAATGATGGAAGAAACTCAGGGTTACCTTGTTGATAATGCCTCCACTTTCAACCACACCTTCAGCACCAACTAATACCAGGTCCACTTTCTCCATAATGTAGCTGTTCAAAGGGGGGGAAAAAGCCAAGGTTTACTGGGTAATATGGGAAATGATTTGCTGAACAGAACAGAAATGAGCAATTCAAGCAGTTTGCCACTTTCCTGCACTAGTTTCATCTACCTCTTGTAAGTCCATGTGCTGTTACATTTGAGGTGCCTTGGAGGGAGTCTCTTGGGCATTTTGAACTTAACTGAGGTTCAGATTTATTATAGTTCTTTCTTTTGTCATGTTTTGGGCACGTATTCAGCAGTGGTAATTCAGCAAATACCTTAAAACCCCCTAACTGATAGCACTTATGCAAATTAAGAAAAATGTAGCCTCTTTGTGTAGCACCTCAGCTCTTTTTACAGAACTCTGAGCTCTACACTTAGGTCTGACTCCTCCTTTCCTTCTAACATGCAAAATCAAATACTTGTCTTGTAACAGACACATTCTCCTAATTGTGCACCTAAAGGTGTAACTTGTTTAGCCTGTTTGATGACTATGACAAACTAAATAATAACCTCTGTAGTCTGAATAAGCTGCTAAAATAGTGATGAAAAATACTAAGATTTATGATCAGACTTACCCAACTGCAGCGTCCAGAATCACAGTCACAGGAATGTTCAGTTTCCTCAGGGCTTTTGCCATTTTTTCCCTATTAAAAAAGGCATATTAGAACTCTAAAAATCTTTTCTTTTAAAGACAATGCTAGAAAAATACTGTCTGAAAGACTGAAACCTGTGACTGTCCAGGTTTTGTTTCTCGTAGAACAGAAAATAAGTTATTGTATAGAAATGGAAGGAATTGTTAACATGATACAGAGTTTACTCCATCACTTATGCAACAAAATATGCTATGAAGTAATTATTTGGCATCTTCAAATGACATTGTTAGCTGCACGTTTTACTTCGCTGTGATTAGGATAACTCTGATTATTTTATCCTACTTCTGAAGGGGACAATTGGAAATCAGTTGTCTCCCATCTCCCAAGAGGAAAGCAGGTTGCTTGACACTGACTGAAAGTTTGTACACCATTGAGGAAAACCTAGATAATATTAATTAGATATTTAGTATGAGAAGTTAATTACCAATATTGTTTAGGGTTTTTTTTCACTTGTCCAGAAAAATGTGCTCTTAGTGATAGCTGCCATTTAAAATGCTGCAGCCAAGCCTAGCAGCTTTTCTTAGGGCATGACAGGTTGGATGGTAGCTCCAACTTACCCTGTTAACCGAGATAAAAACCAAATGAACAAGCACTTACCCTGCTTGATCTGGCTGTGATTCAGTCACATAAACACTGAATCGCTTCTTTGCCTCCACAGCTGCTTCCAGCACCCTGAGGACCACCCTGGAGTAGGCGTGTGTCAGGATCCGCTGCCAGAACACAAAACATTCAGCCAGTCCTTTCTGCTGAGCTTTGGGAAACCTTCACTTTTGTTAGGAGTGCCATGGCTTGTCATGCAGGATAATGCCATGCAGAAGGCACCACCAGACTGCTGTGGATGGTGATAAACTGGACTCCCCTCCCCTCCTGCTCCTCCCTCCCTGCAGCAGGACAGCAGTGACCCTGCCGGGTTCTACTCACAGCACCATCTCTGACGAAAGGGTGGCACAGCTTGGCGATTTTGTTCCTCGAGAGAGAGACTTTCCTCAGGAAGATCTCGCCGCGCTCGATCATGATTTCCTTGCACTTGGAGTAGTCCTGGAACACATCGGGGTGGGGGTGAGTCGGGAGGGTGCTGCGGCACTGCGGGGCCGGGTGGGACGGCCCGTACCGAGTACTCGAGCGAGGTGAGGCTGATGAAGCGCAGGAACAGCTCGCCGCCCGACGACACGGCCACCGAGGAGTCCACCCGCGACAGCGTGTCGATGGCGTCCCGCAGGCTGTTCCGCAGGCCCTGGATGGTCTCCCCTGGGGACAGGCAGAGCCGCGGGGTCAGCGCCAGGCCCCGGGGACACTCTCGGGCCCCGGGGACACCCCCGCGGGGCTCGGCGTGGGGGGCCCGGGCACACCTCGGTCCTGCTTGAGGAAGCCCAGCAAGGCGCGGATGGCGGCCACGGCCGAGGCGACATCGGGGTCGTCCCTCAGCTGTGCCCGGAAGGTCTCGATCAGGGCTGGAAGACAACGGGGCGTCAAGGCTGGCCCGGCGCTGCCCCCCATCCCTGGTACTGTCCGTGTCCACAGCCCCCCACCGCCGGTACCATCCTTGCACATGGCCCCCCATCCCTGGTATCCATCGCCCCCATCCCCGGTACCCTCCATGCCCATGTCCCCATCCCTCGTACCCTCCGTGTCCATCGCCC
>WBMV01016874.1:5022805-5039505 GCA_013396655.1 Campylorhamphus procurvoides | reverse complement strand
GGGGCGGGTGTGCCGGCCGGAGCCATGAGCGGGGGTGAGGGACGGGGACACCGGGGACCGGGTCTGGGGGCACCNGGGGTACCGCGGTGGAGCGGGGGAGGCACCAAGGTCGGGTCTGGGGTTACTGCGGCTGGGAGCATCGCGGTGGGGTTTGGGGGTACCATGGTGGGGTTTGGAGCACCAGGGACGGGGTCTGGGGGTACCGCGCCTGGGGGCACCTTGGGGGGTCGGGGGGGTACCGTGGTGGGGTACCGGGGTAGAGCTGGAGAGGTGCCAGGGTGGGGTTTGGGGGTACCCCGGTGGGGTTTGGGGGTAGTGCGGTGGGTTCGGGAGGTGCCGAGGTGGGCTCGGGTCCCTTGTGAGAAGGCAGAGGCCGGAGTGGGGCTCTCGGGCTCTCTGTGTGCCTGGGCTGCCCTGGCCGGGGCCCGAGTGACCCTCGTGTGTTGGTCCCTTTGCAGAGGACGAGCTGAGCCTGCTGGTCATCATCATCGACACCAACCCCATCTGGTGGGGAAAGCGGGCGCTGGGAGAGGCGGAGGTACGGCCCTGGGGCTGCCCCTGGCCAGTGCTGGGTGTAATTGTCTTTAAATGTTAGTGAGTAGTCAACAGACAGGAGTAGTTTTGACTTCTGAACTATCCTAAGTTTGTCTGCCAGAGTGGATATAATGGGTATCAGAATACTCCTTTTTTTTCCCTAATGCCTCCTATTAAGAAAGGAAGCTCCTTCTGCACCTTCAAGTGCAGTTATTTCACAGATTTCTTCTGAATTGCTCCTCTGTAACTGTTACTATTATCTACTGTCTCCTTTTTTCCAGCAGTTCACCCTGTCGAAATGCATCGATGCTGTGATGGTACTGGGAAATTCCCACTTGTTCATGAATCGCACCAACAAACTGGCTGTGATAGCATCCAAATGTTTTAATTTGGGGAGCTGCTTCTTAACAGTGTAAAGGTTTCAAGTTTCTTATATCTGTGTCCTCATTTTCCTGTTGGATTGAAACCAAGTTAAGACATGTAATATATCACTGTCTTAAAAAGAGAAATTAGCTATAAAAGTGTAAGAAAGAAATAATCTTAGTGCCTTGCAAAGCAACAAAAAAAGCTTATAAAACAGAAAGGAGATTTTTAAAAGACTTAAAATTATACAGAGCCAAAACACAAGTACTTTGCTTTTCCTCTGTTTCAGCCGTTTCCTGTACCCTGGGAAGCGTTGGGCTTCTGTAGATCCCTTTGGAGATGGAAGCAATTCCATGGAATCAAATTGCTCTGGCAGCAAGGATGGAAAATACGAGTTATTGACAGCAATAAATGATGCAATCGCAGAGGAGATTAAAGACCTCATGACAAAAAGTAAGAAGAAAATTCTAGGCTTAATATGCAGAATTGCAAAATATTTGGACTCTCAAGGAGTTGTAGGAATTTCTTCTATTTTCATCATGTGAATTTCAATAAGTTTCAAGTAAATGAATTTATTATGCTTGACTCTTCAGGCCCCTGCATTAATACTATTTACCAAAGACAAAACTTGGAGTATTCGGTATAGACAGTTTCAACAACTGTTTTTATATGTAAAAGTAACTTTTGCAACTTTTCTTGTGTTGCAGCTGACATGAAGGGCCAGCAAACAGAAACCGTGTTAGCAGGATCCCTTGCTAAAGCACTTTGTTGTATCCTTTGGATCACAGAATCTTCAGGGCCTTTATGTGTTTTTAAGATGATTTCTTATAACAATAAATAAGTTTTACTATTGCTTTTCTCTTATATTATTCAAAACTGAAATGTTTGCTTTATAACTGTGGTTGTGCTTATCAAATGTGTGTTGGCCAAGGTGGTGAATATGTGGTATGGAACCTGGAGTTATTTACAAGGATGGAATGTAGATTCCTTAATGTCAGCTAATGTAGACATCAACAAGATGAGCAAAGAGGTAAAAGGTAACACCTCTTCTACTGTTTGCAGTACTTGAATAAATATTTGAACCTGAATAACACATATAAATGCATATGCACACATAAATATGCATAAGTTTTGACATAGCCCCATTTGAAAATTGGCACTAACAGTACCGGTTAATGTGATCATTTGAGGTTGCCCAGTTTAAACTAGGTCTGGGTGATGATCAGAAGTAAAGGACTCAATCAATAGTCTGTGTTCTTATGCAGATTTTCTGTTGTGTGCAAGTAAAACTGTAACTGGAATCTCCTTAGATGTCAAGAGGAATTAGTCCACAGATACTTGTCCCTGAGACTGTCCACCAGTTTCATAGAGATATTTGATCTGACCTGTTAGATCTAACAGCAAGAGGCTCAGTATCTGACTGAAGTTGCAGAATTAAAAGTGCAAACTATGGTGATACAAACAATGTGCTGATGCAGTTCTCTTTCTTTTTAATACTTAGCCAACCAAGAAATGAAATCAAGGATCTTGGTAAGAACTTTTGCTGACAGTTTTCTTTTAGTCTTCAAATACAGTGATGTATATAGGCTAACAAGTTTGAGTTGTTTCATTTAGGTCATAAAAGCTGCAGAAGACAGCACACTGCAATATATGAATTTCATGAACGTGATCTTTGCAGCGCAGAAACAGGTGAAATTGGCTTTTTTATTCATTTATATTCTCTTTTATTAATGTGCAAAGATGACAAATTCATTCATTTCTCTTATGATTACATTGTGATCAAGAGAAAGAGCTTTCCTATGGCAGTGGTGGCTCTGCATCTGCCAAAGCAGGTGCATTTCTGTGTATGGGGGAAAAAGGTAACGTCAGGAACACTGATGGGGCTATGTTAGTCCTGGCTGAATTTGGTTTTCATGAATTTCCTCTCTTTCCTTGCAGAGTATTTTGATTGATGCCTGTGTCCTGGACTCTGATTCAGGTCTCCTACAACAGGTGCTGACTTCCTGCTCTTGTTTGCTGTTTATATTAATTCATAGATACTTGGTGCCAGATAGTTCAACATGTTCCTCACCTTTTCTTTCCATTAATGAAGAGTGGGTGTGGAAATATGTTCAGTGGGTCTGACAGTTCTGACATGCATTGCATGGATATTTTAAATACCCTGTTAGTGTCATAAAACTACAACCTGAGCATCCTCTCTGCTTTGCAGGCTTGTGACATTACAGGTGGCATCTATTTGAAAGTGCCCCACATGCCCTCCCTCCTGCAGTATTTGTTGGTAAGTCATTTAAAAAACACTTGAGGGTTTTTCCTGTGTCAGATGTGAAATATCACTGATGAGGTGATTCAGCAGTACCAGTCACAAATTCACTAATTCACAAAGTGTTTTTCCCTCTCTGTGCAGTGGGTATTTCTCCCTGACCAAGAGCAGAGGTCACAGCTGGTGCTTCCACCTCCTGTCCATGTTGACTACAGAGCTGCGTGTTTCTGTCATCGGAACCTCATTGAAATTGGTTACGTGTGCTCTGTGTGCTTGTCAAGTAAGTTTATAAATATTTAAGAGTCTGATTTCTTACATTCAAATGACTTATTTTAGTGAAAGCCAATTCTTTTCTTTTCCAGTCTTCTGCAACTTCAGTCCTATTTGCAGTACCTGCGAGTAAGTGTTTATTCTTTGTATTTCAGGGCTGGGTGTGGAAAAACGTTCAATGTATCTGACAGTTCCTTTTTTATGGTTTTTTTTTTTCAGGACTGCTTTCAAAATATCATTGCCACCTGTCATGAAAGCAAAAAAGAAGAAATCAAAGTTAGCTGCGTGACAACATTGTGTAAATACATTGTTACCTCCTCCAGTAATTCCATGAAATGGAACCTACTTGAGAAATCGCTGGCACTTTTTATTGGATGTGAAAGAGAACTGTATGAAGTGCTATTACTTTTTTCTTAGGGGATAAATATTTAAATGGTATGTCTTCCATGCAGCCCTTTAAGTAACAAATCACTGTATTACCGTGTAACCTGTGCTGTTGTACATCCTAATTCTGAACTGTAAGAGGAACCAGAAGGTACATCCTGTTAAGAGACACAAGCCTGTGAAGCTGAAGGTATTCTGGCCACTGCAAAGTTCCCCACTTCCCAGTTCTTTTCAAAGACAAGAAAGCTTTGATTCTTTTTGTTGGTGTAAAGTTAAGAACGGCCATGTCTAGTGTGTAGGATCAGAACCATAGCATTATGATGTTCAGGGACTTCAGCTTCTCGCTGGCAATTTTTGGACTGAAACAGCATCAGTTTCAAAAGAAATGAGCCAACATTTTCAAGATGGTTTGGGAGCCACTTGAATAAAAAGGTGCTAATTGCCCTACATGTGCACTCACATGTGTCCATATTCCTTTGACTGTACTGTCCTCGTGGTACTTCTTTCTCAATTTGATATCTCCTCATTTGTGAATAAAAAGGCCTCCCTTTGTTTAAAATAGCACCAATAAATGCAGACTAACTGCTCAGTCTTTTAAGATTCCAGATTGAAACTGGAAAACAAAAGGTGTAGTTGTAATATGACAGCAGGCACACCTCTTCTTTTTAGTGGGTGGGTTTACATCTGGCATGTGACAAGAACAAAGGGTTTTGAATTGCTGAATTTTATGGCAGGACAGCAATTAAACAAACAATCTCCTGCTCAAAAAAATAACTGTATAGTTTGAGGTTTGGCCTGTTTTAGTAACTGCATTTCTCCTGAAAGGAAGACAGAGAGGAATTATTTTCTACATAAAAAAGGACTAATTTTTTCTTCCCAGTGTCTGTACAGGAATTTGTCATGTCTTGATATTCCCCTCAGGTTTTGTCACTGTAACAGCTTTAATGCCAGTTTTTTCCAGGCTTGCCAGAGTACAAGGCGAGCTTTTTTGATTGCCAAAACCCGTTTTGTGTGGAGGCTGTATTTATAATTTCCTTTGTACAAAACTTTTGTAATAAAAATGGTTCTTTTTCAAGTGTGGCCAGATACTGCTTTAATAACCTATTTCAGGGTGAGCTACATGATTTTCTTGGGAGTTTGATGGTGTGATGTGACTCTGGGTGAGGTGTCTGAGGAGGGGAAGGACAGATGTGTGGGATGCCATCCTTGATCCTACTGTCCTGAGCCCCTCACTGTTGCATCTGGGTCACCAAAACTCTGCAAAAATCAGATTTGTTACGTGGTGTGCAAGAAGCCAAATAATGAGACGCTCAAGAGAGACACAGATTATTTATTTTAGTGTTGCACAAACGTGGGTGCTCAGTGGTATTCCACAAATCAGGCATGCCAACTACCAAAACTTTTCACTATTTATACGCTTTAAAAAACACATGAATTAGTATTCAGTGGCTACCAGTTACATAGTTCTCTTATTTAGTATTCTTTCTTCTAATGGTTGATGATTCTGGTGGTTCTCACACCAATTAGTGCCATGCTGAGTCTTTCTCTTCCTCTGGGTTTCTTGGGTTCATCGTTGGAGATCTGCCCCTGCCAGAATTACCTTTTACCCGCCTGGAGATGATGTCAGCCCAGTTGCTCGTTGGGTTTATTGTTTTTTCCTCGTCTTGAGGGTTCTGCCAGATGTCTTTGTGTCCCTTAAATCCCACATTCCTTGTGTCCACCATCAGTGGTACATCCTTCTTCCCAGGCTTTGTCAACCTCCCCCTAGGTCTGAGATGACTCAAGCACATCAAACCCCAAACTTTAACAAGGCAATTCTACCAACAAGTAACTTCTTTCCCTAATACTCAGACACCACCTCGACTTGCTTATCAGCTGCTGTTTCACCCATTAAATCTCCCTCCTTGCCCATTAGTCTCAGAAACCATAAAACGACCAAAGAACCCCCTTTATTAGGTTAACTTTTATACATTTTTTATACATTCCACGCTGTGTGACCGGCCAAGGGCCTAGATCCTCCCCCGGCCGCCATTCGTGAGAGGGCGGTGCTTCCCGCCCTTTTCCTGAGGGGGCGCCGTTCCCGCCCTTTTCCGTTGCCATGGCGCCGCGCTGGCGCCGCAAGATGGCGGCCACCCGGCAGCTGTAGGAGCCTCATGGGGGTTGTTGGCCTTGCGGCGCTCCTGCTGCTGCTGCTGGTGGTGGTGGCTCCCTGCCCCGGGCACCCCGGTGGGTCAGGGCGTGAGGGGAATGGCGGTCTCGGGGGGCGTGGGGAAGGGGGCCGGTCCGGGAGGGCGTGAGGGGAGGTGGTGGATGCCCTGAGGGCGCTGCAGGGACCGGGAGGTTGTGGGTCTTGGGACCCCCTGCCCAGATAGGAATGTGGTCGCTTTGGGCTTTCTGCCTCTGCTCAGCGCTGGGGGAGACTCGGGGAGGGTGCGTGTGTCGAACCTTTCAAGCTTGGTAAAGTTTGTAAACAAAAATCCAGCGAAACTCCCCACTCGAAGCCCTAAAGTTGGCACCGCGTCCACATGGTGAGGGCAGGAGCCCGCAGTGCCTGGATCAGGGGGAGCGGGACACCCCTGGAACAATTTGTGGTCAAAAGAAATTAAAAGGTGTATACTGAACTCAGTGAGAAATGCTAAATGTGGTGTTGTCTGAGTGGTGTAGTCTGTGCACGTTCTGCAAGTGCTGCAGCCTCCTGCTTTAATGTTATTTTACTGTGTGTTTACCGAGCATCCTCACAAATGCAAATTTGTGTATTGAAAGCTGTGGTGAACCCACTGCTCCAGCACTTGGCCAAGAATTTAAATACAACCCTGCACTAGGCATTATGTTATAGTTTTCTTTTATTTGTGACAATTTATAAGAATGTAAGAATCTAGCCTGAGCATAAGACCTAAATATGGCTTACAGGTGTTACCCTTTTCAGTCAGTGTGTGTTAAGACTTGTTTCTTTCTCTTTTTTTTTAAGTCTTTCAGCCTTCATTTATCCATATGTCAGGGCCCAGAGTCAACTCATTTTTTCTTGGAAATTCTTCAGGAGTTAGTTTTTCTATAAGTTTAAGTCCTAGAGATGAAGCCACAGGTAAGAACACATAACTTCCCCCTTCTCCCCCCCATATGTAAATAAATATGTCTGAATTATTAATATTTTTGACACTAAAACTATTGGAAAGATGGTAATACATTTGATTTAGTGCTTTAATTGTTACTGAATTAGGGATTCCAAAGGACTTCTGTGATTAAGCCTTTATTTCTCTGCTGACTCCATGTCAGCTGGGCCTGAGGGTGTCTGTACCTGAAGACACAAGAGGAGTTTAAATGTTCTTCTTATTCCAAGTCTTTTCTAAATGGGAGTTTAAATTATTAAATCTTTTCTTTTATTGTAGGAGAATTGCAACTTGGAAATTGCAGTGGCAGTAAAACAGTTGGGGATTGGAATTTGGATGTAACACCTGTTGTGGTATGTGAAGTACTGATTCTTTCCTAAAATGAGAGGGATTGACCTGTCATATGCTAAGGGCTAATGAAATACTAGCAGAATGTTAATGTAATAACAACTTCTTTGAATATCTTTCCCTTTCCTGTTTTCCTGGACATAGCCCTTTGTGTGGATGCCCTTGCTGGAGTTTGCTGAGGAGCAGCTTTGATGCTGGCCCCTTGTTTTTCTCCTTTCCTGGCTGGCTGTAGTATTTGACACTGTTTCAGATCTGCTGGAAGGAGCTAGAGGAAACAAAAGAGTAGGGGTTTTATACAGTGTTATGTGTAATTCCTTAGGGGTTTATCAATTCTGTAGTCACTCCAGTTTTAGACTGAAGGTAGCTGTAAAAACTGAAGTTCACTTTTTGGTAGTTGTTCTTTTCTTCTTCTCTTGTTCTGTGCATGTGTTTTCTGAGATAACTTAACCTCTGTTCATGCCCTAAAAAGTTTTGTAGGTAGTGCTTTTCCTCACTGTACTTGCATATCTTGGAGGCAGGCCCTTTGTCATTCCACCCTCCAACTCCTGTTATTCCATTTCATTCCAACATCTCTCTCAGAAGCTGATGAGTGGTGTAATTAAGAGGAATTTCACACAAGCCATAAGAGCTGTCAAACTTTATTCTGCATTTTTCCAGGACACTTCCAAAGTGACTGTAAGCTTGACCAGAAATCTGGAGTTGTGTTTGCCCAATGCCACTGACTGCTGCCCCTCACCTCTCTGTGTGGTGGAAACACTCCAGGTTTTAGCTTGCCATGGTTCAGTGATGCTGGCACAGCTCCTGATTCAAGCTGAAATATTTGCCAACTCTTCCTTTACAGGAAATGTCTCAGGTGAGTGTTTAGATATGCTAGAGAAAAAATAGCATTTTGGCTGTTCTTTTCCTTGCTTTATAGAAAAATAGGGATTTAGGCAGCAAGAAGAGGTGCTTAATAATCATTAATGGAATTTAAAAAAACGTTTCCTCACAGCCAGAATAAAGTGCAATGTGCATGATCTGTTTACTTGGATTTCAGTCTACTTAATCTGATTTTTTCCTTCTAATTCTGTTACAGAAAATGCAACCATCATCCCAAACCAGGCATTCCGGCCCTTGGGCTCTTGTCCTTGCAACTTAACAGCTGGAGCTTGTGATGTTCGTTGTTGCTGTGATCTGGTAATTACTTCAGATTCAACTTTGATTAAGTGTTTTCAAAATTCCTAAATTCTTGCCTGGGAGGAGTGAAAAGGTCCTGAATGCTTCAGACTCGATGGGCTACAGGGCTTGTTTGGGTTTTCCAGTATTTCTAATAGTAAATATGACCTCTCTCTACAGAATAGTTTGATTTACCTGTAAATATGACTGTAGAGCCATTGGTAATGCAATTGCCACGCTAAAAAGTGACCATTCCTTTCCTTTCAGGAGTGTACTCCAGACTTGAAGCAGTTATTCAATGGATCTTGTTTCCCTGGAGTTTTTGGGGGGGATGTAAACCCACCTTTTGATCAGCTGTGCTCTTCCCAGTCAATGGAATATGCTCCTGAGTGGTTTCCCTTCCTTTGTGTACAGTCTTCTCTTGACAACACACCATTTCTTGGCTACTTTTATCATGGTTCTATGTAAGTCTTAAATTTATTTTCTCAACATGCTGCTGAAAATAAACCTGGTTTGATAAGGAAAGTTATTTTGAAATTAGGATCTTAGGGTGTGAACTTTAAATGCAAATGTAGAAATGTCATTGGTACTATATGAAAATATGGGATGTGAAAGCAAATGTGTCATTATTGGTGTGAGGCGGAGAATAAAGAACTGTTTAATTTTTAAACTCTCTTTGCAGTTCTACACCCAAAGTTTCTGCCTTTACAATCTCTTTACAAACTTCTCCTGGGACACTTTTCACTGGTTACAGAGAAGGAGATCCAATTATAACTGAAGAAAATGAGTATTTTACCATTCCCCAGGTAATGACTTTATGAGGTTCTGATTCCTCTTGATTTGTTTAATACTCTCCATAGATCACACTCCTTATGGCCTTGTGACCAGATTCAGCAACTTGGTCTTGTGAAATGGTGCAATACATTTTTCTCCAAAAGAAAAATAAATTTTAAAAAAAGGCACAAAATCATTATTAAAAGAAAATATTATTCTTCCTGATCCCCCTCCTCAATCCCCCAAATGGTAATGTTTTAATTATTTCAAGAAGAAAAAGCAATTATGGCATCCTGTTAATGGTTTGACACGCCATATTCTGTATTTTTTTATTTCCCTGCTGAGCAATATAATTGTCTTTGAATCTCAGTCATCTGGTGATACTTCAGGTTCCTTTTGTATTTCAGAGACACTTCCTGGTTTAATTATTTTGACAAATTAGAGTAAAGCCAGACTGTACATTGAAACCATTTTTAAAGCTGTGCTTTTAGGATTCTCACCTCTCCTTTGCTACAGACTGGGGTATTTTGCTTGTATCAGATTCCTTGTTCTCAAAGTGTCATGTGAGTCTGTAGTGCACATTAAGGGCATTTCACTTATTAATAGCCCTCAAATGAAAAGCAGGGGGCTGGAAAAGGGTCCAACCTACTTATTTTTGGCACCACCTGCAGCAATCCCTGGCTGGGCAGTGTGTTGAGAACGCCCCTGTAGCGTATCTGCAGGACTTTGATGTCAAGTGCCTGAGCAGCCTGGTGTCCTACAAGGAGGGCCTGCCCCACCACGTGAGGATAAACACTGGTACTGCAGGTATGCTCCAAATCCAGCAGGAATGTGGGTTCTGTTTCTCAGGGCTGCCAGGACACAACAAACCTCAGGGCTCTTGCCATGGTAGCTACATGTGATGTCTTGTTATCTGGTGGCTGTAGTTCAGCATTTGGGTTGTTCTGTTCCTGATGACCACCTAGGAGGTGTCCCACTAGTTCCCAAGATTTCAGATGTAAGAAATAATGGATTTGGCCTTTGTTTCCCTTTTCTCTGTTTCTGGTGACTCATACTGGTTATGGCTACAAGTGGCAGAGCAGCATCTCTCCCATTTTTGGTTTTCAGACTGTTGCAGAGCCCCTTTTCAGTCAGGAGGGTGCAGTATCAGCATTTGAGAATTTCTGAGACGTGGTTACTCTCGGCATTATAAAAGCATATACTTAGGAAAAGTCATTGTGGGGTTTGAGATAATATGATTACCAGCACAAAGACATTTTATTTTATGCTCCATTATTGTCTAATTTTGTTGGTCTGTATTACCTTTGTAAGACCCAGAGATAATTAGCTACACTTTCAAAATACATTAACAGTTTGGGTCTTTACCAGAATTAATTTTCTAAATAATTTTCTACTCAATGTTCATAAAAACAAGGATGTTGTGAAAACAGTGGGTCTATGTTTGTTTTTCATTCCCAGACTTCATCCAACAAAATGTCATCTATAGAACCATCACTGACAGGGGCAAATTCATCACTGAAAGTGGTATGTGTCTTCCATTTAATTAATAGCTTTTTCCCTAACCTGGGCTATGTATGCAATACATGACTTTGATGCCTGAAATGTTTACCTGCTGCAATTCTTAGGAGGAATCTTGTGTGGTAACTAACACTGTAAAAGTAAACTGGCTTCCTGCAAAACAGGAAGGATTTCATTTACCCCAATTCATTTAAAGTTGGTTAAGAAATCAGGTCCCTTATCTTACATTAAAATTAATTTTTGAGAAGGAAAAAGCCCAACAATAAACAAAGGTATAACGCATGCTTAAAGAGATTTCCAAGATGAACATGTAAGTGGGGTGGGCAGACTAAGCAGATGTGGATGTGTCTGTTTTGTAAGTTCTTGTGCCTTTTTCAGCAGTTATTTGATGCAGTACATTGGTTCCCAGTCAGGGGAAGATAATTTAGCACAAATTAAACTAATGGAATCCAGGCTAATGAGTGTTTCTGGGCAGGGATGGCTCCCTGGGAGGGATGAGATGAAAGCAGAGGCAGTTCCTCAGTCCAGACAAGGGCATCAGCTGGTGGTCTGAAATCCAGTGCTGGGTTCTTGGGAAGAGGTTTGTGTACAAAAGGACCTGGAACTGCTGCTGTTAAAATATCAATCAACTTGGGGAATTACACCATTGCACATTTAAAAAGTAAAATCAATTCTCAAAAAGATGAATGTTGTCATCTCCATAATTTTGCCAGGGTTTTAATGTGTTCTTTTTTGCACTGCAGTAACAGAATGCTTTTCATTATGGCTTTTTTCTTCTCCTTCTGCCAGAAAACCTTCATCCTGCTGAGGCTCTGTGTCAAAATGTAACTTTTGCAGAGCATTATACATTCATTTGCAAAGACGAGAACATTGAGCAAGTAAATGTCACAGTCTTCCTTGGAAGCTTGTGTGATGGAGGTATCATGACATTTCTTAATGATTTTTTATTGTGTTTTTTTATACAACATGGAAATTTTGTGATAGAATCTCTTATTTACTAATATGTCTTGCAAATAATTTCCCTTGGTCTCTGGAAAGAAAAGTAAGGGGGTGTTATTTCCATTCAGTTGTATTATTTTGAATCTTCTGTTGCTAATGAGGGACAGAAGTTTTGTATCCTTTTTCGAGCATACTTTTTGTTAATTTGCACCAGACCTTTTGCCAATTTACTAAATTAAAATTTCTACTTTTTTTCTTTTACCAGAAATACTGTCACAGAGGTTCACAGTTGAATTTCTAAGTTTAAGGAGTACCAATGGAGAAGAGCTGTTTGAGAATCCAGGTATTAATACTTTATTTTGCCTATTAAAAGAAAAAAAATTGTACTGTGCAGATTATTATCAGTGATTGTTTCGTATTTCTTTCATACTCTCTTGTGTTGCCAGCCTTCACCTTCCTGCCTCACTGCACTGCCAATAGCAGGGATTGATTCTTAGGCTTTTGTTGTATAGATATTGATTATTTAAAGTAAGGCCACTCCCATTGTAATGGAGATGTCTGGTCGTTTACTACAAGATTGATGACATTTACTGTTAAATCAGTGCTAATGCTTATAGATTCTTATGCAATGTTCATGATTTACCCTTCTCTGTTCAGGTTATCAAGTTGGAAAACCAGTGAGAGCTGCAAATATAAATGCTTCTGATCCTCTTGGAACCCTAAACATTTGGCAGCCAGGTACTGGCTTGTGAGGTTGCAACTTCAACTGTAGTTAATGCTAAAATGCTGGGGCTTTGTTTGGAGTTTGGATTTAAAAAAAAATGTTTTAGTTAAAAATCTTTTCCAAATGTTGCTTTTCTTTCCCAAGCCTTTGTTCAAAGGTCAGTGGGAAAGGCTCTAATGCTTTCTTGCAAAATGTAAGTTCTATTTACTTGTATCTATTTTTGAACTATACCACACTGAATTAGCATTCTAATGTTTGATGTTTTGCATGAAATTGAAAGCTGGAGATCCAAAGGTGGATGTAGAAAAGCTCAAGTAAGATGGTTTCATTTTACAGGTGGCAGAGGTTTATGTGCATCAGCAACTTACACACCAGTTTTATTTGGAGTAGACTCATACTCTGGGTGCATTCTGGAAGTTGGCATTAATGAAGATTGCAGCCTTTTAAGGTGAGCTGTGTGAGCTGAATTGTCTCTTCCTGCATTCCTTTTGTTGGTTATTACATGTTTGTCTACAAATGCCTCCTTCCAGAAGTTAAAAATAAACTGAGGCTTTTATTTTATTTTAAAAGAGAAATTATAATAGCTTCACTCTGTATTTGAATGAGCATTGTGTTGGGGTGGAATGCTTTGCCATTTCTTCCCTTCAAGAGTTCAAGTTTATTTTTGCTGAGTGATAACACCTTTGAGAGGAAACTGAGCAACCCAGAGTGGCAGACAGTACAGATTTACCTTCTGTGTGATGTTACATTCTTGTTTTGCAGAGGAAATGTAACTGAGAAATTGAATTCATTAATACAAGCTACTCACATTGGCAAGAGGGACAATTCCAGTTATAGTGATCTGAATGACTGGGTGGAAATTATACGTAAGTGAGGTTTGTGTTGTTCTTTACCGTCTAAATATGCCCATAAACTGAATAGAGCATCTCAAAATAAACCCAACATGTAAATTCAAATGCCTAAAGGTATTGATATGTTTGTTTGGATCCATCCCTCCGTATATGTGCACAAATAGACGTGTAACTCAGTATGTGTATGGATGCTTCATGTTTTACTGCCAGTCTGTACATGTATGACTTGATATTCCAACAGATAAATATAATCCTTTACATAATAAAAGTATAATGCTTTTCTTGATGTGTTTTTATATAGAGAAAGCATTTTTAATGTGTTTCTATGTGACAGTTCCCAGTGTTTCATTGGGCTGTGACAGTGATGTAACTATGGAATATATGACATTTTCCCTAATATTTACTTTTAAATAACTCTGCTCTCCGTAGGTCTTGACCCATTTACTTCTGATACCAATGTGAGCACTGGGAACTTAAAGGGCTTTTGTCCAGATATTCCTGCAAACCTGAATATTCAGATCATGTTTGCTGAAGTGGGAGCAGTGCAAGGGATCCCCCAGCAACAGATTCTTGCTGTGCAGATCAGGTAGAGTGTTGTCTCTGGTTATCTGACAGATAAACGTTTCTTTTTGAGCCTCACTTACCTCACATATCCAGATGTAAATTTTACAAACAAAAATGGTGTTTTGTTACTTCTAATTTTTACATGCCTTTTATTGTCAAATTCCTTTGATCACAACCAGGTTAACCTTCTGAAATGAAAACAATAAAAAAAACTGCTCATGCTTACAAGCAGATGTTTTCTCTTCACTGAAATATTAAATAAAATCTATGATGCTGACAGCAATGGGCAGAGCCAGGGCATCCCATCAGGAGAATATTTTCATCTCTTGTCATGTGGTGGAAGTGACAGCATTGTCCTGTGTTCTGGCTTACCCTAATGTAAAGCTCTTGGGACCTCTGCTAAATACTTTATTCTTTCCTGAAACAGGGAATTTTCACTTTGCAAAGACTTTCCCCTCTCTGCCAAGTTAATTCCAATTAAATAAATGAGATTCTGTTTCATTTTACCTCATTTCCAGACCCAAGTTCTCCCCCTGCGTGGCATTGAAAATCCGGGGATTTTCTAAATACTTCTAAATAGCGTGTATTTTGTCCTTTCATGGGCTGTGTCCAGGCTCTCAATTCCCATTTGCAGCCCTGCAGTAACAGTTGTGCTTGTTGTTACAGTTACTCAACAGTGCTGTGGCAGTTCCAGTGCGGGCTGAGCTGTGCAAACAGCCTCAGCTTCCTCCCCATCACGGCTTCTGTCCAGTTCATTGAAGTCCCAGCTCAGCCACCCGCTCCAAGGGCAAGGTAATTTTGGTAAAAACATTGATCCCTTCCCGTTATGCTCACTAATCTGAACAGCACTGACCAGAAGGTTCCTTTTCCCCAGATACCACAGGATTTATGCAGAGTTTGACTGCAATCAGAACGACGTGTGCTGGCCACAGCTGTTCTATCCACTGACAGGGTTTTACACAGGTAACAGCAGTAACCAGTGTGGGATGCCACAAACTGGCCCTGTAGCCTTAAAAACATAATTACATGTGTGGAGCTTGATCTGAAAGAATGCTTTGTGGTGAGGAATTAGAATTTTTCTTTCAGAAAGCACGGTCCAAAGAGGCTGTTTAATTGTTTCTTTTACAATTCATTAATTTCTTAGTTAGACAAGTGGAAAAGAATAATTACTAGGAGTGCTTTCTGGATAAGCTTGAAATTTTGTGAGCAGAGAGATTGTTTTTCACTCCCCTGTGGGGTTTTTGGAGGGATGTGTGCTGGTTAAGGCAAAGGATATGTCACTTGATGATACTGTTCTATAATTGTAGCATTGTCACTGTAAGTTACTGCTCTTGAAGGGTGGAGGGAGACTTTGTTTCTCATTTTACCATTAAAAATCTGCCATATTGTTAAGACAGTTAATTTTTAAATTTCTTCTGTGTGGATTATGTTTCATGGGAGGCTGTAGATTAAAAGTGTAGGATTTCAAAGGGCATCAAGGCACTTGGACTCTGTTCTAGCAGTTTCATGGACAGGGCCAACTGCTTGTGTTTATTATCTGCACAACTTCAGCAACACGAAGTATCAAGTTTGATAAGTATGAAGCATTTTACTCCCTTGCTTTGTGCTGCATTAATGTATATACTTTAATCTGCATCCATAGGTTGTTGTCTGAACTAAAACTTAGCTCTCGTACACTTACACTTTTTCTTTCTTCTTTTTTCCAGGAGAACCATATTCCCAGTGTCTTGCTAAAGGCCTGTTATTGGCATTTCTTATTTCACTTGCAGCAATTATGACCAACCCTTGGTTTTCTAAATTATGGAAAATATAGGTAAAAATTAGGGAGCAATATTCTTGGATTTTGTAGACAACTTACATAAACATTGAAAAGTACATAAAATCAGTACTTTTCTGGTATACAGAAAATGGCTGTGTTATTTAAACAAAAAAGTAATAAATTATTTTTAAGCTCCAGACTCTGTGTTTGGAGCAACAAAGTGCAGAGTTGACTTCAAGAGGATGGCGAGTCCAGCCCAGAGGCTACAGCAGGTTTGGGGTCATTCATGGATGGATCTTTATCCTCTCAAGCTGGTTCTCTCCTCCTGGAGTAGAAGCTCCTCTTCACAGCAAATCCTTACTTT
This sequence comes from Campylorhamphus procurvoides, assembly GCA_013396655.1. Lineage (NCBI taxonomy): Eukaryota > Metazoa > Chordata > Aves > Passeriformes > Dendrocolaptidae > Campylorhamphus > Campylorhamphus procurvoides. The sequence continues at coordinate 5,023,591 of WBMV01016874.1, read as the reverse complement.
TGGAGCAGTGGGCAGACTGCTCACACTACAGAGAAGTCACAACACTTCAGCTGTTTTCATGTGTCCACCTGAAATTCTCTTTTCCAATTAACACTTTGCACTGGCAACCTGGTCACAGGAGACACTTAGTCACTTGTTCTCTGTTGATGAAACACAATGTTGGGGATTTTCTAGTGCTTTGGATGGGCCATAGAGTTGATAAGAGAACTGGAGCACCTCCCTTATGGAGACAGGGTGAGGAAATTGAGGCTGTTCACCTGGAGAAGAGAAGGTTGTGTGGGGACCTCAGCACACATTCTAGTGTCTGAAGGGGGATACAGGGAACCAGAGAGGGTCTCTCCATCAGGAGCTGTAGTGACAGGACAAGGAGTAATGGCTACAAACTGAAAGAGGGGAAGGTTACATGAGATGTTAGAAAGAAATCCTCACTGGGAGGGTGGGCAGGCCCTGGCACAGGTTACCCAGAGAAGCTGTGGCTGCCCATCCCTTGGAGTGCCCAAGGTTGGACGGGGCTTGGAGCACCCTGGGCTAGTGGGAGGTGTCCCTGCCCATGGCAGGGGGTGGAACTGTGATATTTGAGGCCCTTTCCAACCTGTTAACATTCAATAATTATACTGGCATATATATACATATAACTATAACATAACGTTAATATATATTTAATATAAATATATAAATGAGACTACATATAAAATATATATTAATATATATAACACATATATATGTTATATACCTGTCCGTAACGCGTTTCTTCCGCACCCTCTCACCCCTCTCAGGCGGTGGATC
>WBMV01016874.1:5005944-5022521 GCA_013396655.1 Campylorhamphus procurvoides | reverse complement strand
CAGAGCCCCCCAGCCCCGGCCATGGGCGCGCTGTTCCGCGGGGAGCCGATGTGCCTGGTGCAGCTCGACCTGCGCAGCGGATCGGCCTACGAGTGCCTCAGCGAGGTGGGCGAGCGCGGCCTGGCCGAGTTCCGAGACGTGAGTACCGAGCACTGAGCACCGGCGGGGCCCTGGGGGCGGCCCGGGCACGGGGGGGCTGCCGGGAGCGGGTGTGGGGATCCAGGACCGCTGCCATGCCCGTCCGTNCCCCTGCCAAGGTGGGGTCACCTGGGTGGGAAGGGATCTCTGGACATCACCCAGGACACAGCCCCTGCCAAGGTGGGGTCATCTGGGTGGGAAGGGAGCTCTGGGGATCACCCAGACCAGCCCTCTGCCAAGGCGAGGTCACCTGCAGCAGGTGACACAGGAACGTGTCCAGGTGGGTGGGATGGGTGGTGGGTGCTCTGGGGTGGCTGTATCTCACCTTCTCAAAGATACAGCTTAAACTTGGGAGTTCCTCACAGCAGGATCCTGTAGGAGAGCCCCTGATCCGGCTGTAGCCACAGTGCCTGCAGTCTGAGAGTGTGTCCACCCCACTGAAACAGCTGCTCTGTAGGTTTGTTTCTTCAGGCTCCTCGTTTGTCAAACACGACTGTTCCTGGAGGAGCAATTCACCTTGGAGGGAACTACCTGCCTGCCTAGCACATAAAGTTGGGTTGGGCAATAATTAACATCCTTTCTGAATGGTCTCATCATAATTATATGATGTTTGCTTGCTGACTGCAGGGAAAGCTGGCAGAACTCAAGTTAACTGCTAGTTAGTAAATATGACAGAGAGGAGGAGGAGGCAGGTCTGTAAGAATTATTACCTGAGTGTATGTTTAAGATTTTGATGCCATTCCAGTCACCTGACACACCATTTATTGTAGAAATAATGCATTATTGGTTCTGACTTACAAGGCAGAGACATTGCATGCTCACACATGGTACTAGGATGTACATAAAAAGACTTCTTTAAAACCTTACCTTTCACATAGATTCTGTGGAAATCCATTCAATAAATTTTCTTGTAGAAACGTTTGTTAATTTGAAGTCATTAAGCAATATTTTAAAACTGTAGAAATGAGATTTGGAATGGTTTCTGCAGTAGATCTTGTTAATTTTTTATTTGAGTACAACCAGCAAATGGCATGGATGATTCTGCTTTATTAAAGCCAGCTCTGATATTTGAAGAATTTTTAATCTTTTTAGGTTTTTGTACCCTCTTAGCTGAAAAGCCCATTAGAAGGAGAGCACACAGAACACATGCAAAATGTGTCCAGGAAGTTGCAGGAACAGCTGTAGTTTTTTTAAAAGTGGTTGCTGTTTTGAGTCTCTGATAATCATTTTGTCCTTCCCCTCCAGCTTAACCCAAATGTAAGTATATTTCAGAGAAAATACGTGAATGAAGTGAAGAAGTGTGAAGAGATGGAAAGAATACTTGGTGAGCTTTATTTTCATGTCTGACTTTTCTCAGTTTAAAGTTTATGTTACTAGAGTGAACCTACAGTGAAGGTGATCTGAATGCTGTAGAATGATAGAAAATTTGCATATGTGTGAAAAAGTACACAATCCATACACTCAGCATATATAGAGTCTTTCTGTAGGGTTTTGCAGTACCAGGTGGGATTAGAATGTAAAAATACAGTCATTAGTTTATCTTTATGTGCTGCATCAGTTTTGAGTGGATCACAGAGATCTTGAGATCACCTGCTCAACCTGCAGCTCAGGCAGAGGCAGCCAGAGTGGGTTTTCTGGGACTCTGGTGGGATTTTGAACACAGAAACCCCACAGCCTTTCTGGAAAACCTGTTCTGGTGTTTTACCCCCTAGGTTGGGGGTTTTTTTTAAACGCAGAGGTGAAGATGATTTGCTAATGTTTAGCTGATAAATAATTGAGACCATTTCAGTATGGACTGCCTAAAGCTCTGCTAGGAAGATGGGAGCTTTACTCTGGGTATTTCCTTGATTTCTTTTCATGTTGTGTAGCTCAATACTGTTGATCTTTCAAGCACTCTCAAAAATACCTCGAGTTATTAGTAGTTGTGTTCTTGTGACAGTTAATGAATAGAGAAGGGTTTGTGGAGCATGACAACCACCATGCAGTTTCCCTCAGTGTATCCTGAGGAAAAGTTACACTGAACGATTCCTTTTATTGGAATCTCTCACCAGAGGCACGTGCTGGTCATGCCAAGCCATGCCAGCAGCTATTTTGGCAATCTCCCTGCCCAGTGGGAGCTGCATTTGTGTCAAGCTTCCTTAAGCTGCCTTGTTTGAACACTTTTTATTCCAAGCATGGGTCAATGAGCAGAATGGCCATTTCTGGCAGAAAGTGAAATGACTACGTGATAGAAACTGGTACTGTGCAGCAACAAGGAGGTGCTAGGAAATGTTAAACCTTCTTACCAGGTATTTGTGGTTGGAAAATTTCAGTCAGAGGCCTCTGAAGTTTGCTTACTTGTACAAATTTCCAAGGCAAGAATGTTCTGTGTGTTTTATCCCTTACACTCTGTAAGTCCCTCTGTTTTGAAGATTATTGTGTGTTGTTGCTAAAATGAATGAATAAAACAGTCAAGGCTTGATGCTGCAGAGCACCAGCAGTAACAGCTGAAGGTCAACTATGCAGCATTGTAGGAAGTGTGAGGAAATGCAGTTTCCTTTCTGATTCTGTTTTATTTCTCACTCCAGGGTATTTAGTACAAGAAATTAAAAAGGCGGGTATTTCACTTCCTGAAGGAGATGTTGCTCCTCCTGCCCCGTTGCTGAAACACATTTTAGAAATCCAGGTAACTTTTCTGCTAAACAGATGCCGAAGCGTGGGATCTTGGAACTTAATTTCAGACTGAATTACTTGCTCTGACTCCAGTTGTAGAGGTGTGGCAGGGATCACAGAAGCATTTGATTTCCTTTTGGTCTGATTGTTTTCCTTCCTGCCAGTGTCACTTCAAACCCTGCCAGGTTTTGTTGTTATTGCAGAATCCCTGGGGAAGGGTCAAAGCCAACTCCTGGGGTGTGCAATCATGCATTGGGTTTGATGGATTGGGATGTGACACTGTTCCAGGCAAAATGTTGTCTTTAGATGTAATCTCTCAGCCTCATTTATTGCTTTGAGACTTAAGAAGACTCTCTGTGCATCCAAAATTTCCACGGGTGTGGGAGTTTTGTGTGCCCAAGGCTCTGCAGGTTCCTGTGCTTGTTGCACAGCAGAACATGGTGCTCTTTTCTCCGAGTGCTTTTTCTTGTGTTTTGTTAGACATAGAAGCTGGTAAAACAGAGATATACTTTTGAATGACATTCTATTTTGTTATAATTCTGTTCAAAGAATAAATGGGTGTCTTCCACCCTGTGCTGTCTGCAGTTCTGATTCTGGGTCTGCATTACTTAGACAGGAGGCAGAATAGATTTAACAGATGCCAGTGGAGGATCAAGTGCGCTCAATACAAAGCAACCTTTGGCAGACCGAGGGATAGAACTTACGAAGCTTAAGTTAATTAAGAAATTGGGAACCTCCCATCACTGTGGCAAATAACACGGGCTGAAAATTAATTCCACCGTGTTTTCCAAAATCGTGTAACTGATTCTGTGTCTTTTTCTGTCCTTTGTGTCTTAGGAACAGCTGCAGAAGCTGGAGACAGAATTGAGGGAAGTAACTAAAAACAAAGAAAAACTGCGGAAAAACCTGCTGGAGCTGACAGAATACAAGTACATGTTGAAAGTCACCCAGAGCATTGTCAGGAGAACATCTGAGGTACTGCTGGGGGTGTTTGCCAGGGGGTGTGTGTAGTGTGGGGCATTTTTGGTGCACCTTTTTAGTGGTTGTAGTTCAGTGCATGACTTGGTGTCAGCCCTGGACATTGTTATTATGGTTTGTGCCAGGCTGGGCTCATGCCCAGGGCAAAATGCAGCCCTGAGCTTGGGGGAGCTTGGTGATTTCTCACTTGAATTGTTTGAGTGTTACTGCTGGTGCTGGATGGAAATGAAGGTGTAATTGGGTTATTTTGATGCATAAATTGTGCTAAGAAATGTATGGTGTAATTTTGCAATGCTGACTTCAATTGCTAAGAGAGATCAAGAGATCTCTCTGCCTGAATTGAACACGGGAAGGGGTTTTATATTTTTAATCAAATGACTGACTTAATTAGCTTTTCTTCTTTAGGATAATAATGGAATGAAAATGCTTTTTTTCCTGAAAGCTATGAATGATCTTTCTTTTTACTTGCTAGTATGAATCCCATTTACATGCAAATTATGAAGAATTCCCATCTGTGGAAAATGAGCCTTTGGTGGATTACAACTGCATGCACAGACTGAGTGCCAGGCTGGGGTAGGTACAGGGCAACCAGATGTGTGTGGCACAGCAGCTCTTGTCAGCATGTGCTGCCTCAAAAGTGCTTGAGGAGCTGCTGTAAATTATGGGTTGTTCTCTTAGAAGATGAACTGGAGTGTGACTGTAGTGGTGTCAGATGTGCTAAACAGTTTTAGACAAGGTAGGAGTCTGACCACAGTGTACCTTTGTAACAAAACTGGGTTATTTGAAGAGAGAAGTAGGACAGTGCCAAAAAAACCTGTCACAAAGCTTCCATAAAACCAGGGATGTGTATGAAGGAAAATCTCTCAATCAGTACTTCCTGCTACTGTTTGAACTCTTTTTCTAGGATAAACACACAGGGTTTTAATCACCTGGCAGTGTCAATTGTTAATGTAACATTAACTGTGTTGCCTTTGAAATGCTGAGTGGGTACTGCTGCCTGTGGTGTCATTATGAGGGGGTATCTTGCCAAGAAAAAATTAAGAACTTCACTGTCACGAAGTAACCAGTTAGCTGTAAGTCTAGTTGTTTGCTCAGGCCTGCAGTCTGTTTATTTTCCAAATAGAAATTTTATGTACTGACTGGTATTTTCTATACCAGTTACTTCCTTTTCAGAGTGGTGCTTCCTTCTCCAGCCAGCAGACATTAAATTATTGTGACTGTGTGATCCTGAGTGATGATGTACTCTGAGTTTCTAATTTTTTTCTTGTGGATTTTACCTTATATTTCAAATTTTTCTTTTTCCACAGATTCATATCTGGGTTAGTTCACAGAGCAAAAATTGATGCATTTGAAAGAACACTGTGGAGAGTGTGCAAAGGGTATCCCTTCCTTACATATGCAGAGCTGGATGAGGCTCTGGAAGATCCAGATACAGTGAGTAAACATTGTAATGAGCAGTGTATTTGGTTTGTACTTTTCATACAATGTGGAGGAACTGTTGCTCAGGGCTGCCTGCAATGAATGGAAATGATTTCCCTCAGAGGAAAAGCTGTTTTAAAGTATTAGAACTTGTAAGACTTGAAAATTCGAGGTCTTGATGCCAACCTCAGTGTAGGAGTGGCAGTGAATTTATCACAGGTCAGCCTGAGGAGTGCAGAGCTTTACTGGGGAATAGCAGTGACTTCATGGCCACCTTGATCAAAATATGTGGCATAAATGGCTGCTTGGATATTTATTAACTAGGTCTGTACAGTGCATTGCCTTTTAATAGTAATCTATCTTTTAATAATCTATCTTTTATTTTCCCTGAAAACTTTTTCTGGTTTTCTTCAACATACAAAAAAATAAAATATTGACACACTTGTATTTTATTGTTTGATCTTCACTAAAAAGGATGGAAGGTCAGTGCTACTAAAACAGCCTTTTCTAACTATGCAGCTTTGTTATTTTGCTCTATAATTATAGCACAGTGAAGTTGCTGATTAAAACAAATTTCATTAACATAATGAAATTTCTTTTCTGGTTTTATTAGGGTGAAACCACAAGGTGGGTTGCTTTCTTAGTGTCCTATTGGGGCGAACAACTTGGCCAGAAAGTTAAGAAGATTTGTGACTGGTAAGAAGTAAAACTAATTTATATCATTTCTTCATACCTGGGCTATTTTCTGTTCTGTGGTTAGTCAATGGAGTGTTACAGATTTGGCTGTGGCACGGGGTGGGTGATTTGTTTTGGGTTTTTTGGTTTGTTGTTTACCCCAAACCTTGTGTTTCTGTAGCTACCACTGCCATGTGTATCCCTACCCAAACAACACCGAGGAGCGCCAGGCAGTCGTGGAGGGACTCAATGTTCGTATTCAGGATCTCACCACTGTGAGTAAATCACAGATTTCCCTTTGCTGGAGCTGTTGCACTGTGGGAAATCACGTGATAAATCCCAGCATTAAATACACATTGCTAAAATACAGACAGCTTTGGAGCTCAGTAGCAGTATGTCATGGCCCTGGTCTTGTGTTGAATGTGTCTGTTAAACCTCAGGGCACTTGGCATTGCCTTCTGTTGTCAGCAGTGGTTTGCCTGCCCCCCTAAATATGTGGCTGGACACATCCAGGTGTTCTTGCTGTGTTCAACACAACCACAGTCACATTTACAATGAAATCCCTATGTTTTCTTTTTCTTGGACAAAGGTGCTGAATAAAACTGAGGAGTATTTACACCAGGTCTTGTGTAAAGCATCAGAATCCATCTATACCTGGGTTATCCAAGTGAAGAAGATGAAAGCCATTTACCATGTGCTCAACCTGTGCAGTTTTGATGTCACAAAGAAGTGTTTGATTGCTGAGGTTTGGTGTCCAGTGGCTGATCTCCAAAGTTTGCGCCAGGCCTTGGAGGAAGGTTCAGTAAGTCAGCTCAGTGCTCACTGATGTTAAAACTTCTGTCTTGAACCAACTATACAGATAAGAAAATAATGATTAAAAATAGGCTGGAAGTAGGCAGATCTGGGTCTTTATTAACTTGTATAAAATGATTTTTTTATAAGCAGAGCATTTATTTGGTGTGTAGTGGGGATTTTTTCTTGAATAACTTCTGTGTTGGGCCCGAGTCCAGCTGGGCTCACAGTGGTATTTGCAGTCACATACAAGGTGCAGTTCCCTTTATGCAAGAGAATTTCTAGCAACAAATCCTTGTTTTATAATACTGACTGGTAAGTCTTATCTGATTTTTCATATGAAGTAAGGATAAGACACTGCATAATCAGTAGTTCTAGAGAAGCCACAAATGTTAAACTTCAGGCTTAATTTAGTGGTATTTCAGGATCAGTGAAACTGCTGATAGAGCAAATGTTTTCAGTTTGCTTAGATTAACAGAGATCTTACATAAATTTTTCTCCTGTCTGTAATTAGAGGAAGAGTGGAGCTACAATTCCCTCATGCATGGAAACCATCAGGACAACACAACCTCCTCCAACTTTGATACGTACCAATAAATTCACCTCAGGGTTCCAGAACATTGTTGATGCTTATGGAGTTGGAAGCTATGGGGAAGTTAATCCAGGTTGGTCCTTCTGAAAGCTGAACTGGGAGTTGGGTTGCCATTACTGTTTGCCTTAATACCTTGCTGAATTGGACACCAGTGAAAGCAAAGTGGTGAAAACCACCCTCCCTGTGTTTAGCTGTTCTAAAATTTCACTAGCCCATCCAAAGTACAAACAATGCTCCAAGTAGTAAGATGGGATTTGATTTTGCTGAGTTATTTTAGCATTACAGGTGCTGATAATATCTGTATATCTCTTTATATGTTTTACTTTGGGTAAGATGAGATATTTAGAGGGGAAAAAGCAAACTTTGGTAATGATTATTGATCTTACTGAAGTGTGGAGCTCATCACTTGCATTCAGCTTGCTGTATGGCTCAGTTTAGTCTGTACTTGTAGCTATGCTAAGTGTGTCATGCTGTACAGGAGAATGTACATTATAATACAGAAATACCCACAGAAGAAGAACTGTTTGTGTTTTATTTCCTGGGCTCGTGCAGTTATCCTCAAAACTGCCATTGCTAAACAAGCTTTAAACTGATCTAAATTTATACTGTGGGGAAAAGGTCTCTTAGTGGGGGGTTAAATGTCTTTCAGACTTAGAGCTAAAAGCTTTGAGAGGTTAGAGTAATGGGATTGCTTAGGCATAATTCAGATAGAACATCAGCAGATGTGCTGTGCCTGAAATCTCTTGTGTTCCTTTCAGCTCTCTACACCATCATCACCTTTCCCTTCTTCTTTGCTGTTATGTTTGGAGACCTTGGGCACGGGCTGCTCATGTTCTTATTTGCACTTCTGACAATCCTGTATGAAAACCACCCCAGGTTAAAAAGGTCACAAGATGAGGTAAAAGGAATTACAAATTATTTACTTCCCATCCAGCCACATCACTTGAATAATGACTGTTTCTGAGAAATACTATTTATTGCACATATATTAGACCAGGTTTTTTCCTTTGTTTCAGGATTTTCTGTATTTGAAGTCACCATATTCCTTGAGATTGTGATGTCTTAAACTAGTCACTTTTTTTGAAAGAGCAGAAATAATCCAGTTCTAATAAAAGACTGTCAAAAATTGGTTAATACCTTTGGGCCTGTTTTTCCTTCTGCCAGGGCTACTCAGTGGTGTATTTACAGAACATGGTTATAGTGACAACATGAGGAGAAAATGATTTTTCAAATTCCATCTTAAATTTACTGAACTTCATTTTAGCTCATTTTTTAATCATAGGGGGTTGGAATGCAGAAACACCTGCATCTCTCATTAGCATTATATTTAATTAAGAGTGTATTATGTAGAACTTCTTGTAAATTAGTCCCAGGAAGAAAATGGCTTTAAAAGATCATTTGTTAATGTAAAGATGCCAATGAAAAGAGTGTCAATGTGTGTCATGAGGGCTCATATTCCTTAATGACTGTTCCCAAAATTTTTTTTAGTTTTTAGAAGTCTCTGTGTGTCCAAAAACGTGTTTCTCTTACAAATGTCTAGCTAGCCATTGCTCACAAATGACATTCTCTGTTTTTATTGTTTTCCAATCCTTACAGATAATGAAGATGTTATTTGAAGGCCGATACGTGATTTTGTTGATGGGTCTGTTTTCCATATACACTGGATTGATCTACAATGACTGTTTTTCCAAGTCAATAAATATATTTGGCTCTGGGTGGAACGTTTCAGCGATGTTTGAGCAGAAGGCTTGGAGGTGAGTAGCAGGTTTGCTCCACCACTAAACCAGAGATGTGCTTCCTGCAGCACTTTAACCCTTCTGTTCACCTGTTTGAACTCGCTTCTTATGGTTTGTCTTTGTACTGTTGTTTTAGTTTGTCTCCATTAATACATTTTCTGGGGTATCTCTTTGTGTGAGTATCAGATTTTGAAAGGAATATAAAACACAGGAGGAATTTGTCCTTGATCATGCTTCTGGAATGAACAGCTGAGCATTTACTGTAAAGAAATTACCAATTCATGAAGTAAATTAATTACTTGGCAGTCATTAGTCTCTGCTCAGCTTTTCTTGATAGTAAAAAGTAAATAGGCTGTGTGAATTGTCATACTTACTTTCTGTCAGTGGAATAACCTCATTGATTTGAGGTGTTATGGCCCTCTGCTGTTTTAGAAGTTTCCAGTTTGCATCTTGTGTTGCCTCAAAAACAGGAAGTGGCTTAGTATATTTGGGCCAAAACCACTTGAGTTTGGTTAAAATGAGAGCATATTGTGTGTGCTGTGTTAATTAAAACTGTTTAAAGTTGGAATGGAAATCCTCGCTTGCAAAAAGTAGCAATTATTCCTTGGGTGTTTGAATTTTATACAAAAGCAAATTATGAACTTTCCAAATGAAACTTTCAGTTCTGGGGGAATGAGGGATGAAATCCATAAACTTTCCTTTCAAAGGCAGGCAGTACAGACTGAGCCCAGACTGAGTTTCTAGTTGGTTTTCTCGCTGTTGTTTGTATTGGCCAGGATGTTTGTGCTTAGAAATCCTTTTACTCTTTGACAGTGTGACAGTGGGTGAGTTAGTCAGGTGAAGGAAAGAGGAGCAGTGTCCTGCAGTCCTGCAACTGTGTATTGTCAGTGGGATTAAACAGGGTCACAGCTGAGTGTGGGTTTTTTTCCTCTGCAGTGATGAGGATCTGAAAAATAATCAATTCTTAGCACTGGATCCAAACATTTCTGGTGTCTACAATGGAGCTTATCCCTTTGGAATTGATCCGGTTAGTTTTATTCTTTTTAATTACCCACTTGTGATCATCAGTCATTTTACATTGGATTTTTGTATGTGTATTAGGAAGATAAATCTTACCATGAAGAAAAATACATTTCTGTTTGCATTCTCCATTCAAGAAAACATTTTCTTTTGACAAGTAAAAAGTTTACCTATTTTCACAACACTCAAATTTCTGTTGCAATCTCCATTTGAGGGAAAATTCCAGTCTCCAGTAAAGAAAGGATACTGGTTTATTCCTTCTGTTATACTGTTCTTTTAATGCTGGGTTTGTGTTTTCTTCTTCAGATATGGAACTTGGCAAGCAACCGCCTCACTTTTTTAAATTCTTTCAAAATGAAAATGTCTGTGATTTTTGGAGTGGCTCACATGACGTTTGGAGTTGTGTTGGGGCTGTTTAACCACTTGTAAGTACACAAAGTTAAAACAATGTTAAAATTTTTGTCAAACCTTGAAATGTAACAGTTGATCTGGTAAGAGGAACTGGAATTATTTTTTGGAAACATAATAGTAATTGTGAAAACAGTTCTTGAAAAAAGACAGTAACAGAGAGGTGTTCTTTCACATAAATGAGGTGATGGGTCAGTATTGTGCCAAAAATCTGAAGACATCCATTAATACAAGACTTTATTTCACTTGTTGGTAAATAAAGGTACATGCCTCTCCTGGGCTTAATTTCCACTGAAATACCTGATTAAAATTTCACTGAATAAGAAGAAATCAATTTTGGATTGTAAGGCTAGTCTTGCTGTTTAAAAATTCTGGGTACTGCTTTGTTTTATTGAACTCATATTTGGGCCATGTTGATCTTTCTTTTTAACATTTGGTTTTAATTCCCCCCCTTTTTATCTTTTAGACATTTCAAGAAGACATATAATATTTACTTGGTTTTTATTCCTGAACTGTTATTCATGATGTCCATCTTTGGCTACCTTGTGTTTATGATCTTCTTTAAATGGTTGGCTTACTCTGCAGAGGACTCCACATCTGCTCCCAGTATTCTCATCCAATTTATTAACATGTTCCTGTTTCCTGGGGGTGGGGAGACCCCAGGCCTCTACCCTGGCCAGGTGAGTAGTGTTCTCACACACTTGTGACATCCTGTGTTCCCTGTGCAGCTGACACTAAAGGGAAATGGGATGGCTTTTCCTACTTTGGATTTTGTGATCTAATCGTTATTTTTCCCTTCCTCTAACAGGTTCCTCTGCAGAGGTTTTTACTTAGTGTTGCTTTTCTTTGTGTTCCTGTTATGCTTCTTGGGAAGCCACTGTATTTATACTGGTTGCACAGCGGAGGCCGAGGCATCAGGATGTGCAGGGTGAGCACTGGAACACACTTGGACATTTGCTCAAGATGGAAGAATTCAGGTGGTGTTGGTGGGCACAGAGGAATTTCCTCACTGGATTTTTCACAGAATAGGTTGGGCTAAATGGCACCTTAAAGACCATCTTGTTCCACCCCCTGCCATGGGCAGGGACACCTTCCACTAGCCCAGGTTGCTCCAAGCCCTGTCCAACCTGGCCTTGGACACTTCCAGGGATCCAGGGGCAGCCACAGCTTTTCTACCCAACCTGTGCCAGGGCCTGCCCACCCTCACAAGAAAGAGTTTGCTCTGTACACCAACTTAAATGTCTGGTCTTTGAGCCCATTACTCCTTGTCCTATCACTGCAGTTTCTGTTCAATTCACAGAGTTTTTGAGTGAAATACGTAATAGCACTTTTTTCCTCTAAATCATCTTGCCTTTGCCTGCAACTAGTTTAAATTTTTAAAATGTCCTGGCAGCCTGCTTGAAGACACAATACATTTCCATTTTGTAGAGTGGCTACAAGCCAATCCGAAAAGAAAGTGAAGAAGAACTGTCTCTCCTGACATGTCCTGATGTGGAAGAGGGCAGCAGCCATGCAGACAGTGGGTCCAGAGAGGGGGATGCAGAGGAGGTAATGCTTTTATTTAATCCCCAGTGTGTATGTCCTTAAAAGCAAATCAGAAGTGGGAAATCAATAAGGTAACCTGTGTAATGTGTGCCTGGAAGAAAATTAGCTGAGCCTTTACAGAGACCTTGAATTCACTTTACTTATATTTATTTGTTACTGTTTTAGCAGTATTTCTTGCTCTTTTCACCCTGCTGCAGTAAGGCACAATCTGTTTGTAGTAGAGAACAGGAAAAGGGCTTTATTTGTAAATGAGACTCTGCATCTAAGAATACAGGTTTTCTATACTGAAAATGAAAACTGGGATAAAAATCCTGTCTTTTCTATGCTTTTATGGATTCTTGAAGCAAGATGATGACTGCCCAGCTTCCTGTTAATTAATCATGGCTGGTTTTAGTACTTAGAGTTTCCAAATATTAGATCATATTCCTTGAGGGAAACATAAATTGCATTAATTTTTTTATCTACCAACAATGTGGAAAATTTGTGAAGACCAAGTGGAAAACTATAGCATCTGATTTTTAATGAAGTTTTTGTAATAAGGATCTTACACATGGCATGAAATCAATGTATTACCCTTCAATGGAATTTTTCTTCCATTTATTGTAAGATTTGCAGGTAAATGTTCTTGTTCCCTCTGTATTGTTTTAATTGATACCAATGTATTTTTATCTTTTAGCTGAATTTTGTAGATGTTTTTATGAACCAAACAATTCATACCATTGAATACTGTCTGGGATGTATTTCTAACACAGCCTCCTATCTGAGACTCTGGGCATTAAGCCTTGCTCATGCACGTAAGTGGGGAGGTTTTTTGGTATTTTGGGTTTTATTTCCCCCCACATCTGTCCTTAATTTCAATGTTGGTTAGAGGTTCAAGTGATATTAGTATGACATTATCTTTTTCTTGATAAAAAAAAAAAATCCCTATTTAAACTAATCATGATCTCTGGAAGCCCCCAGACTAAAATTATGACTTTATATAAAATATCGCTCTCAGTAGATCAGATTTTGACACTGATTTTGAAACCTTGACACTTTTGAGGGGTCTTGGGGGGGCAACTAACTGGGGTGGGGGATTGCTTAGAGTTCCTGTGTTCAGCAGGTCCTGTAACACTGGTTAAACTACCACAGACCAGAGTGGCTCACTGGGGGAAGGTGCTCAAGTCTCAAATTACAGGAATTACAAAACCTTGGTGTTTTTTCCCAGAGCTGTCTGAAGTTCTGTGGCAGATGGTGATGAGGGTGGGTCTGCGTGTGGATACCACCTACGGGGTCTTCCTGCTGGTCCCTGTGCTGGCTTTCTTTGCTGTGCTGACAGTTTTTATCCTGTTGATCATGGAGGGCCTCTCTGCTTTTCTCCATGCCATACGACTTCACTGGTAAGTTCTTTTTTTCTCTTTTAGCATGTACTGGCTTGTTTAAGAGGAATTTTATGTCAAATTATTAAGTGCCTTATTAAAAGAGTGTAAAATTCAACAGCCTCATGCTACTCTAATAGATTTATTTAATCATGTTAAATAGATTATAGTATTAAATAGATTTAATCATAAAATAAGTGGCTTATTAGTTGGATGTGATTGTTCCTCTGGAATATTTTCAGTACATTCAAATATATTGGATTATGATGCATATTAACCTCAGCCACATTCAGAGTTGATTTTGGTGCAGACTATGAGTACATTTCATTTATAGTAAAGCAGTTTTTCATAATGTAGGATATTAGTAACATGGATAAGTATTTTTAATTTCAGTCTGGTTATCTCATTGCACAGTCTCTTTAATTTACTTGGTTCAACAGAACATTTGTATTAGTGAGTGGGCCTGCCAACCCTTAAGTATTTTAATCCTTTCTTAGTGTTAATATCACAAGCTCTGCACAGTGGAGCATAGATTCAGAGCATGTTTAGTTTGAAACCTGATGAAATTTGCAGTTTAAGAAAATGAATATAGTATAGAACAAAGACAGGAGGCAGAGCTGTGTGTATGGTACTGTGTGTTTGCAAAGCAATTAACAGCTCAAACCCAAATTAGTTAAGGCAGGTGTAAGAAATGAGCTATTACAGCACAATCAGGTGGGTTTGGGTCTCCTGAGAAACACCAAATGAGCTGGACCTGCGATGGGAAGGTGAAATAGCTGCACAGAAAACAAGTGAGAAGGCTAGGGGTGGTTTTGTTCAGACTCTCCTGTGGCACAGCTCTGTCCCTTGACAACTGGGGTTTGGATTCATGAACAGATTGTGGCTTTTTTGTCTCGTTTCAGGGTGGAATTTCAGAACAAATTCTACTCCGGTGCAGGATACAAGTTTACACCTTTCTCTTTTAAGCACATTTCTTTACATTTTAATAAAGATGATGTATGATAGTTTGGCTGCTGTCAGCAGGAGTGTTTGGAATTGTCTGCAAATAACTGTGTGATTGGGTCTTACCTATGAGTGGTTCCTTGTGGAAGAAAGTGGTTTTCACTGATTGCCTTATAATGCAGCCAAATAAGACTGTAAAATATACCTCCCATACAAAGACAGGGCAGATCTGGAACATCTTGTAAAGTATATAGATATAAAATGTACATTTTTTCTTGATAAACTAATGTTGTAAATTAATTTTATTCTTAAAAAAAAATTGTTACTGCTTGTCCTAAAACATGGTTTTTGGAGCCTGTTTATTTTCTTGAATGGTTATTTTAAGTTATCTGAAAGACTTATCATCCTACTAAACAATCTTTAATAAGCACATACTTAAACAAGCTGCATCTTGTGCACTTTGGGAATGATTCAACAATGCAAATTCAACAATGCAAGCAGAAGCAATGTATGTTTTCAGTATGTATTCCAGGATTGTTATGCAGTGTAAATTCAGGCACAGCAATGCAATGTGCTCCTTTTTGGCCATATTTAAAATTGCACTGAAAATGTGAACTGTTCATTCTGAGTTCTGCCCAGAGTTACTACTTCAAGCTTTTGGAAGCCACACTGATATTTCTATTTAATATTACTGAAGAAGACAGGATTGGAAGCATTACTCTTCTTCCATGCAGCGAGGAATAACTTGTGCATGGGAATAAAGAACTGGCCTTGCTCTTTGTTTCATTTTGGCTGTAAGGACACACAGACAGCACTACCCGATGTTGTAGAACTTAATTTATACCCAACAGGTGAAAAGAGATCGTTTATATTCCTTTTCCGCCAGCGTGAAAACGGGGATAAAAGCTGCCGTAGTAACAGCACGAGTTACACTTTGCACTTGTTTCACACGGAATTCCCAATAAAGCCTCGTTTGGCCGGAGCGCTTTTTCACTGTCCCAGTCGGGGCTGAGGGGGAGAAGGAGCAGCCCTGAGGGGAAGCACTGTCCGTGAGGGGAAGGAGCGGCCCTGGGGGAAAAGATCAGCCGGTGCTTGAGGGGAACAAGTGTCCGTGAGGGGAAGGAGCGAGAGCCGGTGCTGAGGGGAACAAGTGTCCGTGAGGGGAAGGAGCGAGAGCCGGTGCTGAGGGGAAAGAGCGGCCGGTGGCGAGAGGAATGAGCCCCTGTGAAGGGAAGGAGCCCCCGTGAGGGGAACGAGCGAGAGCCGGTGCTGAGGAGAAGGAGCCCCGTGAGGAGAAGAAGCGGCCGGTGCTGAAGGGAAAGAAGGGCCGGTGGCGAGAGGAAGAAGCGCCCGTGAGGGGAAGGAGCCCTCGTCAGGGGAAGGAGCGGCCGGTGCTGAGGGGAGCGAGCCCCCGTGAGGGGAACGAGCAGGAGCCGGTGCCGAGGGGAAGGAGCTGCCGGTGCCGAAAGAAACGAGCGATCGGCCGTGAGGGGCGGCCGGGACTGAGGGGGAGAAGGAGCGAGAGGCGGTGCCAAGGGGAAGGAGCGGCCGCCCGAGGCCCCTCGTGCTGAACAGCGGTCCCCGCCCGTCCCCGCCCCGTTGCCGAGGCCACCGTGAGGCGTCTCCGGGGCCGCCGCCATGAGCGTGGCCGGGGTGAGGGTGCAGTGGCTGCGGGACCGGGCGCTGACCCTGCTGGGGCTGAGCGACCCTGCACCTTTGGAGGAGGTGCTGAGCGGCGAGGGGGCGCGGGCCGTGCTCAGCTTCTTCGGCGAGATTGAGAGCGAGGCGAGCCCGGCGCTGCTGCTGCTGCTGCGGGCGGAGCACGGTGAGGAGACCCCCCTGGGCACCGCCTGTCCACGGGCCCCGGCTCTGGCTTTCCACCTCCCTCAAGCCCCTGTTTGCCCCATCTGCCGAGTCCCCACGACTCTTGTCCTTACTCCTCTCCATCCCTAGGGTTGTGTGCTTCTGACCCCCTTCAGTCCCACCCATTTCCAGAGCTCTGGCCCCTCTGGTTGTGCCTTGGTAGGGTTTGCACCGTCCCTGCTGCAGAGTGGTTTTATCACGCTTTCCTCCCACTTTTGTTTGTGCAGATACACGCGACACAAAGGAGTTTGCAGAGGAGCAGCAGAAGGAAGGCCCAGGTAACCCCTTTCCTGAGCAGGTGGCTGGAACAGCCTCCTCCGTGGCCCTGCAGGGAAGTCGGTGGTTTGAGTGGCCAAAGCGTGGTCATTGCAGGCCATATGGGCTGATTGTGACCAGCTGATGTGGTTTTCTTAAGCAGTTCCAGCAGAATCTGTAACATCAGCAGCTTCTTGTCCCAGG
>WBMV01016874.1:4941819-5005821 GCA_013396655.1 Campylorhamphus procurvoides | reverse complement strand
CCTGTTTGTCCCATCTGCTGAGTCCCCACGACTCTTGTCCTTACTCCTCTCCCTGCCTCTCCATCCCTAGGGTTGTGTTCTTCTGACCCCCTTCAGTCCCACCCATTTCCAGAGCTCTGGCCCCTCTGGTGGTGCCTTGTTGGGGTTTGCACCGTCCCTGCTGCAGTGTGGTTTTATCACACTTTCTTCCCACTTTTGTTTGTGCAGATACACGCGACACAAAGGAGTTTGCAGAGGAGCAGCAGGAGGAAGGTCCAGGTAACCCCTTTCCTGAGCGGGTGGCTGGAACAGCCTCCTCTGTGTCCCTGCAGGGATGTCGGTGGCCTTAATTATTTGCATAATTCATCTTGGAACCTGTTAATCCACTAATTTTGCCATGAAAGATCAATTGTGTTGGAAAATGCTGGTAAGGATATTCGAAATAAAGACCAATTTCCTGTGGAACATGATACAGTCCCTTCCTTCTTTGGATCCAGTTCTCCAGCTGTAATGCTGTCCTGGGGAGAAATGTACAATTAACACCGAGTTTGGATGCCTGGTTGTTGAAAGGTGATACTGATGGTGGCAGAAAATGCTCAGTCATTTAGTTAGAGAGGAAAATTGTACAGATCCATCTTACATGCAAGGATAATGTTCTTTAGCTGAGTTCTCTGGTGTTGTTCTTTCTTAGAGGTGACTCAGGAAAGTAAGACATCCCCTCCACAACCTGTAGAAGAGGGGAGTGTGTCAACAGGAGTGGAGCAAGGACTTCCACCTGATGGGACAGAACACACCCCACAGGTACATGTGCTGTTTCACTCTGTCCTTTTCTGGCTGCTGGTTTTCTGATGTAAATGTTTCAGTAAAACTGGCAGGCAAATCAAGGAGGTTCAGTGCAGAGGGAGGACTCAGAGCAGAACATTTTACAAGAACAGGAATTTCCATTGAAAACCAGCAGCCTGTGCTGTCTGCCATAGCCTCTGACATTGGCAAGACCTTGCAAAGGTGATTTACTTGGCAAAAGTAAATCACCTGACTTTTGGTGAGAAAGTGCAGCAGTGAGTTACTCAGGCACTGCATTAGGTGTTCCCAGAGTTGCTTTTAAAAGAAGAGAATATAGACAGAATAATTGCTACATAATGGCACCACAAGAAGAGCATGTAAGGAACAGAGTACAGAGGCTTTTGTACCTCAAGTTAAATTAAAGTAATGGTTCTAGCCTATCCCAAGCAAACATTTTCTGTTGAGGGACATGGCAGCAAAGAGGAATAGCCATATNTACTGCATTAGCTGTTTCCAGAGTTGCTTTTAAAAGAAGAGAATATAGACAGAATAATTGCTACATAATGGCACCACAAGAAGAGCATGTAAGGAACAGAGTACAGAGGCTTTTGTACCTCAAGTTTATTTGGACAACAATGTGAAGATCATGGAGTTAAACTAATGGTTCTATCCTATCCCAGGCAAACATTTTCTGTTAAGGGACATGGCAGCAAACAGGAATAGTCATACATCCTTTTTATTTTCTCTTTCAGCTACAAGAACAGAAGGTTGACAAAGTGCGTTTCCATGTGGCTCTTGATGAGATTCCTGAAGGATTTGTGTCAGATTTTACTGTATATTTTCTGAGAGAAACCACAGGTGTGTGCCCTGAAGAACTGCAGGTTCAGTGTTTTGGGTTTTTCATGAAACAACACTTCCCATTGAGAAAATGTGACTGGGATCCGGGATAGTGCATATCCAACTTAGTTAACTGGGTAGGAATACAGTCAGAACAGAACCAGGAATCATGGTCATTTGGTCATTTTATTGCAGTTCTGTGCAAGATTCTCCTGGTCTATCTGTAGAATAAGAGTTCAAATCAAATCTGTTTATTTGAACAGGAAACCATTTTCTAACTCTCAGGCTGGATTGTCAAATCTTAGACCCAGCTGATGACACTGAAGTATTTTTCTGCCCTTTCTGAATAAACATCTTCACTATTAAGACCAGCATTAGTTTTGAATGTGACTTGCACCTAACCTGGTGGTTTAACTTATTGTTGAAAGGACTTTATGCTTTCTGTATCAAGTAGATTTTTACTAGTTGTTTGTATACTCTGTAGAAAGAGTTGCTGAACCTAATGACCTGACTGAAGCTAATGAGATTCTTCCTCAAGTAATAAAGTCTGGTATCCTGACTGATGACGCTGCTTTGATGCTAAAGGATGCCCTCTCCCAGGTAAATGTGTTACAGCTCTTATGTAAGGAGTCTTGAGTGTTTCTAGGAGTGATTTGCCTCTTTAGTTATTCAGCTGAGCATATGGACTATGCATAAGAAATACTGATATTTAATAAATGACCTTAATATGCCACAATGAAGTTTTGGTTAATCCTTATTTGATATTTTATTTCCTTTTATTTCATTGCCTGTCCCTATATGAGAATCATTTCAGAGTGTGACACCAGCCACCTTAATTTCTGTGCTCACAGATTTCCATAAAGACGTGCTGGAGCTATTATTGCCCTGCAGAACTTGAAGCAGAGAGAATGTTGCTAAAGGGGTGAAATAGAAGGAGACACACTTAAATGAAATTTTAGGTCAATGTCCAATGCTTAAGTGAATTGGTAGTAAACTGACTTTTTAGATTTTATTTTTAATATGATCCATCTAATCTGTGTCTCCTTTTTGAAGTTTAGGTGTTTTCACCATCTCCCTCTCCTGACCAGCAACAGACTGAGGAAACTTCCTTTCATTCAGACAGTGAAAACACAGGTTCTGAAGAAATGGATTTACCAGAGTCTGAACTTCCAGAAAAGAAAGAAGAGCCAGTGGAAGACCCTAATACTCCAATGAGGGGTGAAACTATAGAAGAAACTGAAGGTGAGTGTTCTGTCTGTTCTCAGGCAGGCAGAGCAGGTGGTTTGTTACCTGTCCCCAGGTAGCCAACGAGGGGGAAGGCAGAAGCCATTCCAGTGATGCCACTTTACCAGTGTAGGAACGAGACAGTTCATTCCATGTGCCTTCTCTCCCAACAGAGGATGTTGAACTGGAGATGCCAACTGTAAGTCTAGATAAAGAAGTGTCACTTCTTGCCACAGTTCCATCAGTGGTTCAGTCTTTGGAAAGTTGTGCAGTGACCTGGAAGAAGTTAATATCTAGAGTTCTGAAGCAACAACTGAGAAAGGTCCCACAGGTAATGTTGCCTCTAACACCAGGATTCTTTTACTACTGGAGATTTTGCTTCCTTTCCCCACAAAAATGTCTTTGAATGGTTTTGTGTTAATTTTAATTCCTCTTCATGTTTGATTTTTGGAAAACCATTTACTAATTGATGAAAAGTAGAAGAAAAGTAGTGAGGAACGGTGTGGCTCTGGGAAGTAGAATATAAATAGAATATAAAGTAACTCACTGCAGATCCTGCCCACACAGGATAACTAAGGGACTTCTGTTATCTCCACTCTTCTAAAGAGCTATGAAGTACTAAAAACTGCAGTGATTTTTGTTTTTTAAATAGACAATTATATTTTTGATTGTAAAAAGTAATCTCAAACAAAAATATTCCAATGTTAACATTCTGATTCTGCAAATACTTAAAAATAATACAATTAATATACTGAGAGATTTCATGTCTATGAAATTATCTGTGCATAAGCTTTTGCAAGCAAGGGCTCTGCAGCTCAGGGATAGACTCCCCATGAGCAGTTCCCTTCAGTGTGTCTAAAAGTCTTCATTTCAAGCATCTTCTCTCTGGGTTTTTTGCATGGTTGAATCCTGTCAGGTTTCTCTCAGCATGAAGTATATTAAAAAGAAAGAACAAATATAGCCCTGGTTATAACTTTTCACTCCTGCATGATGGTAACACAGATTTCTTTCTTTGATTCCACATGACTTGTAGGGTAACAGTCCACTTGCAGAGATTGACCTCTGGCGTGACAAAAATGCTATTTTAAGTGATCTTACTGAGCAGACAAAGCTTCCAAAGGTGCAAAAAGTCTTGAAAATATTACAGGAAGCTGAATCAGAGCATATTGAAGAGTTACAGATAGTCTTAAGTGACCTCAAAAAGTACCATGTGGAAGCTCTAGATAATGTGAAGTTTCTTTCAACTCTGGAACGCCACTTGCAGGTACGTGTCCTTGAGGAAACTTGGGGAAGTTTGAGCTGTAGTTACCCAAGTTTGGTTTCTCTGTTGATGTAATCACCTCTTTTTAATTATTTTTTTACTTTTTCTCAGCAATATACTCTAGAATAATAAAATATATTTAATTAAAAAGGAGACATGCTTATTTTGTTTTAGTTTTTCTAATCTTTTTGGAAGTCCAGAGCTGTGAACACTTGGTAATTTAATAGTGTTGCTGAATTGGGAAAAACAAAGAAAACAAAGATTTCTGTATTCCATTTTTGAAGTAGCTTCTACCACACAAATCACAGCTGATGTCTCAATGTTAAAGTTTTATTGAGTATCATCCAAACATCCAAATAAAGAGTTGAGCCAAAACCTGTCTGGGGGCAGCTTTTACAATAAAGAGATTCTTAATGAGACAGGACATAAAAAGCATTTGGAGCAAAAGATGCAGATTTTAACATCCCTAACTGTGTGTGTTATTGAGGCACCAGGGTGTCTCCTTGACTGGGTTCTTTATTTACAAATGTCACAGCCTTTCTTAACTTCAGTATCCATAGAATAAATACTGGTTTACTGAATACAAATTTGTGTGTTTTCTTGACATCCCATTCCCACTCTGCATTTCACAGAATTTAGCACATGGCACTGGCTCTGATGTTCTCCTGAGCACAATTCCCTCCCTGCTGAATGGCCTGAGGATGGTGTGGGTGATGTCCCGGCACTACAACAAGGATGAGCGGATGGTTCCCCTCCTGAAACGAATCTCATGGCAGATTTCCACCAGAGTGTATGAAGTTGTGGATCTGCACACCCTGTTCATGTAAGTACTGCAGTCCTGTTTAACCAGGCTGCATCCTGTTCTACACAAACTGCAGCAGATAACACTTTTATCAAATAGGGGTCAGCATTTTTCACTGTCTGAAGTTGTATTAAAAACTCCATTAAAAGTCAATTTATTTTGTAATGTTCATAAATTACTAAATAAGCCCTGAAGGAATAGGTACTTGCCTTCTTTTTGACACAGACCAATAAAACAAATAGATATATAGTGGTAAAAAAGTGGCATAAATATAATCAAAGTCAGTCCTGAAACAATATCTCCTTTCAAAATCACATTGAAGATTATAAGTTACGAATTTTGCCTTGATCTTACATAATTAGAAGGTGCTAAACTGGGGTATATTAATCCAGTTGAGATACAATTTTATCCATAGTATTTATAGTGTCTTAACTGTGTTGATTTGATTAATAGAGAAGATAGAGCTGCTGCAAAAAAAAGAGTAACAGAAGGCAAAACCATTCTTGAACACTGGAAGAAATGTTATTTTACTGCTTGTGCCCAAGTTGAAGAATCGGGGAGCGAACGATACTGGAAATTTGACCTGAAGTCTTTATTTGAAAGAACAGACCATATGACTGCAGTCTGTCAAGATCTGCTTGACATTTTCCAGGTAGTAATATAGGCAATAAGCAAAGGGTTTGTGTGATCTTATTCTGCAGAGCTGATTCTTTTGTAGATGTTGACTTGTTAACAGCCTTTAGTTTGGTGAGTGGTTTTGTGTTCAAGACCTGAGAGGTGCCTTTGGTTCCAACAGAACTGTTTAATGCTGGAGGTGGAGTAACTCTTCTCCAGGTACCAGTTGAGGAAAGATGCTGCTGGGTACATGTTATCAACTTAGAGACTTGCAACAGCTGTTTCACAGCTTTGCAGTTTTCATGGGTTGCTACCTTAGTGAGATGAGTTAGATTAAATAACTTTTCAACGTACTAGAATATCAAATTTGGCCATCTGTGAATCTGTGTAGCAATTGCAGAATAACGTGAATGGAGAGATGCTGTGCTGAGGCTGATTTAAATCAGGGTAATTAGCAATGTGGTCCATCAATAAACTGTGTATGTAAAAACTGTTTGTGAAAGGTGGAGTAAAAAGGAATGATAACTGTTATCTGTTATAACAGCTGAAGTATTGGGCCTGTAGTGTGTTGGGGTGTTGTTTTTAGTGTCTTGTATTTAGGAAATATAAATCACAGTCCAAACTGATCATTCTCTGAGTGGATTATATTTTGAAAGGAAAAATTAACAGAAAAATGTGTTAAATGGCAGAAAAAATATTAAGAAGATAACTTTCTGGTATATTCTTTTGAATTAATAGGTCATTGAAGAGCTTTACAATGTATTTATTCCTGAGCTGACAACTGTGACAGCGAATCCAAAGCGTATTGAAGCACTGCTGAGAGGAGTAAATGAACTCATTAGTCCTATGAAAGAGCTGAAATTTGACCCTTTTAGCGTTATAAGTACACGTAACTGGAAATCAGTTATGAGGCAATTTAGAGAAGAAGTTTCAGTAAGTGCCATATCCTGTGATTCCCCCCAAATTGTAAAAATATGCTTGAATTCTGTCATCAAGAAGTATTTTCATTTTGCCTCCCTTTCTTGGTTTTGCAAGATGAATCTCTGTGACAGGATTTCTTGGCTTGCTTTCTTTGTTTAGATTATTGAAGAAGAGATCAAAACATTTATTGATGAATCTTTTAAGACCCTTCGATCAGCAGAAGCTGCATTTGACATGCTGTTAAAGTTCAAACACATCCAGATTCGTGAAGATGTTAATGAGCACATGATGATGAAGTTCAGTGATGTTTTGGACCACTACTGCAAAGAGGTATTTAATTCAGGGATTTCTTAGGTGGTACATGAAATTCTTTACCTCATGAAAATCATATAAATCTCTGTCTAAATACCTGTGTAGTGTCATTGACTATCTGAAATTACAAAATAAACATAATAATTGCTCTCACTTTTTTGGAGCTCATTGGAGAAATAGGCTGGTTAATTTACTGGAATGGTTATGCACATCTGTATATGTAGGCATTGTCTGGGAGCTGGAAGGTATTTGCATGTGCTCTGAATGCAAATCCCTCACCTTGTGAACAGCAGTTCAACAGGAGACCTTCCTGAGAAAATGCACCTCTTATACCTTACCCTGCAGCTTTCTTGTGCTGGACAGCAGGTTCATGGTTCCATAGTATTTATAGTGAGATCCACCCTGAAGGCAGAAACAATCTCTGACATGTGGAAGTCTGGGTGTTGGAAAGCTCTTCATGTCAGCTTTTTCCTTGATATTTCAAAGAACATTGAGTTTAGTGATAAAATGTGATCTTACACAAAATGCTGCCATAATGGCAGTTCCACAAGGCAGAGAAAGGAAGAGAAAGGTTTGGTTTTCTCCTGCTGCTGGAATCAGCTCCAGGATCAAGCAGGGAAGAAATGAGTCTTTACAATATTTTATTCTCTTCTAGGTTGAAAATGTTAAGCAGATCTTCGTTCAGAACCTCGAGGATCCCCCCCTGTACAAGAATCACCCTCCAGTGGCTGGAGCAATAGCCTGGTCCCGATCCCTCTTCTATCGCATCAAACGCACCATTCTCCGCTTTCAAGAACTTGAGGAGCTGCTGACTAGTGAACATGGAAAGAAGGTATGGTGGTTCTTTTGGTATTTGGTGAAGGAAGAAATACTTTCCTCATACACTTCTTCTAGAAGTGCTGGAGTTCCAAGGTTGTCTTTGCACATGTGTTAGTTGGGACTTCCCACTGTTTCCCAGGGAGACAGTGATGGAATCAATGTCAGAATTCAAGAGCCTGAATTCCCCAGTGCCTGCATTAATTACAAGGCATTGCTTGTCCTCTTGACTAATAAAAACCAGAAACCACATCAAGACACTCTAATAAGACAAGTTAGTTGGTCTTTAAAATGAGTTATACAGAGTTTTCCTTTCTAGGTAAAGCAGATATATCTTCAAGTGGCCAAGAAGATGAAAGAGTATGAAGATGAAAAATACAAAGAGTGGAAAGAGAGCACAGCACAGATGCTCCCACTGTTACTGAAAGATCATCTGCTGACTGTTGTCCCTGCTGGGGCTGCAGCAAGTGCTCATCCAGAGGCTTCTGAGCAGGTGAGTTCTGGGAAGATGGTGTGTTAGGCTTCTCTGTGGGGAACAACTGAAACCTATTCTAAAAGAGATTTTGACAGGAAAATTTCGAAAGTTCTGAGCTCAGAATTGTTTGTGGCCCTTTATGAGACATAGTTCCTGAATCACCTGGCAAGAGGATGAAGGTTGTTTCTCTGTGTATTCTACTATGCTGCAGTTTCTCATAAATTTTAGGGTTTGGTACAGCGTCTTTAGGACTTGGCAACATAACTTGGGATTGACGTTAGAGAGAGGCAGATTCCCAGCAGAGATGATGCAGAGTCCTGTTCTTAACTAAACTGTTGTCTGACTCTGAATTTCCCCTGGGATTTATGTTGTAACTGGTTGCAGCAATATGTAAACAGAGGTGATTTAGTTCAATCAGCTTTCATTGAAGAGGTAGTTGTGTGTAATTTCTGAAACTAGAATGCTGAGGCTGCTGTAGAACTTTAAAGGCATTTTCACAAACTCTGAATATAAGTCATTCTGACTTTTACCTGCTGCCTTATGAAGTGTCTCCAGGAGCTCACCTTTGCCTTGTAACACTTTGGTGCTTGTCTCCTTTCTGCTGCTCTTTCTTGTGTTGCAGAGCTCTGTAGCAGAGGAGTCTGTCACCACCAAGAAAAGTACCTGCTTTGCAGTGAATTTTTCTCCCATGCTCCAAGAGATGATCACTGAAACAAAGTACATGGAACAGCTAGGGCTTCCAGTGCCAGAAATAGCGAGATATGTGGCATTACAGGAAGACAAATACCTTAGGTAAGGCTGTGTCAGAATATCTGCTCACATAGAGACCTAGGGCAGCATTTCAAGTGGTTTCACTCCAAACCAGAATGGGTCCTGAGTCATCAAATCTTGGAAATATGAGAGCTTTTAGTGACTTTTTTTAAAGGGTAAAATTACTAATGGCTGTGTTGCACTGATAAGCTTTTCTCTGGCACTGGCTGCATCCTTTATGCTGTAGGACTGTTTTACAAATTAACATCTTGTCAAAATCTGAGAGAAAACAAGGGAAATAATTTCTTTTGCAATGGATTTAGATTTCATTTAAATTCACTGTTGCTTTTTTCCTGTCCAGGCTTGAATAAGTCAGTTCTGTCCCAATTATCACGGGCACTTACACACAGCTGTGCCCATAAATCCCTAATTAGATAATAAATTTCACCTGTTGAGTTCACTGATGTCCTTCAGACTGAGGGTGTCTCAAAGACTTCCTGAGCTGGGGCAGGAGGGGTTTGTTCAGCTCCTGTTGAAGCCACAAGAAACTTTTATTTTCAGTGGGAAATTAATTGCATTTATAAACAGTATGTATTCACTGGTTAATCCTGCAAATTTTGCTTTATTTCAAAGCCTGAATGGAGTGATGCAAGTTCTCTGCCTTTTGATGGAGTTCAGAGCTGTATTTCAGAAAAATCATCCTATTTTGTTGTTGTGTTTCTTACACTCCTCAGGTACACAAGTAGATTGACAAGCATGCTGGATCGTTATCACAACTTAATGGAAACACTGAACGAAGCAGAAACCAAACTTCTTCATGATTATATCCAGGAACTCTTGAGAATATTCAAATCAGGACACAAAAGACTCACATGGAACTCCTTAGGTAATGGAGATACTGTTTTAAAATGGCTTTAGATGCTGATTTTCAGTTAAAAAATCTCCTTAGTTCTGGGTTCTATTTTTTATGTCATGTGACAGCCATGTATGCCTAAGTGATACATCATACTGCCATAGTCAGGAGCAGAATAGGAGGTGAGACAAACCTGATCCAGGAGGGTATTTCTTGTGGTTTTAATATTTAAAACACTGGAGGTGGTTAGAAACCCTTAGGGAAGGGCTGTAAGGGAGCTAGGTTAAGGATTAGTTGAGAAAACGTCTATCTTTCTGCAGAATCTTGGTTCATTCTGACATAAAAAATATATCTGGTTCTGGCAATTTTGATGTATTGGTGAAACACTCGTTAGAAAAGAAAAAAGCAAATGGTTGTGATTTATTTGCAGGTATTGGTGAATTTATTGTTCAATGTACACAAGCCATTGGCAAACTTGAGTCACTTGTCCATCAGATTCATAATATTTCTGAAGACATAAGCAGCAAACTTCTGTTCATGGAATCAGCAAATCTCTTCAAGTTTCCACTTCCAAAAAATGGTCATGAACTTCCTGGTAAGTCTCTATATTTTCACTTCCAAGCTCTGTGGTGTTTTATTTTTCTCTATGTATTCCTTTGTTGTTTCAGTTGCTAAGATGAACCCTTTTAATTGCTATCAAAACCACTTATAGTGGTAATTCAGGGTGCAGGAGAGAATTGAACTGGTTTCCTCAGATGGCAATGGTAGTGAGGTGGTTGTCTCCCAGATCTGTCCTTTGAGTGAGTGGGTGATGGATCAAATTTCTTTCAGCACTTCGTAAGCTGTAAAAAGGTTGTTCTCACATCCAATGGTTGCTGTTAAATAATTGAATCCATATAAAATCAGAGGGCTGAAGTATTAATATATTAAGTGTTAGAAAGTGTAGATATTTTTTATCAGTATACAAGATCAATTTCATGTTAACAAGTAAGGTTCCAGTGTATAAATCTGTTAGATCTTTTGCAGTTAATAATGCTGGTTTTTGTGTCTGTTGCAGAACCGAAAGCATTTTTTGACTATATTAAGTGTGAAAGAGCAAAAGATGTGGCACCCTTGGTTAGAAAGTATTCTGCAATTCCATCACTGCTAATAGAAGTGGAAGGACGAGTTACCAATACAAACACTGGCAGATCTCCAAAATTAGCTGCCTATTATGCATACTGGGAAAAGAGGATTTATCAGGTGTTGATACAGTTAATTGTGAAGTAAGTCAATTGTTTGCTTTAATGGATTGCCAGCCTTTCATCTTCAGATTTCCCTGTATCTCTTGATCAGTGTGTGTGTGCTGACATTGTGTTTGAACACCTCAGTGACTTACAGTTTGTGACAGATTTGTATTTGTACAGTTCTTTCCCTGTGAAGAACAGAGAACTGATAATAAGGTACAGGAGAAACCCAGAACCTGAGGAAATGGGTATTTGCATGTAGTTGGAAGAAGAGAGAAATAAGATATGTTTTCTACAATGTGTGTAGTTGCCCATCCCTGGTTTATTTCTAAAATCAAGGTTTTGTTTTACTAAAGAACATTTTGAGAACTTGGTGTGTGGGTGCCTAATGCCTCCCTGTGCTGCAGGGGCCACCAGTACAGGAACAGAGGTTTGGTGGGTTGTACTTTATCTGTTCTGCAGTGGCTGAGACCAGGGAGGTTCCTGGGGCAATATTTTATATAAAGGTTTATATTATGAGCAAGATACTATTGCAATAGAGCACTGCAGGGTTCTAGAAGCTTCCCAGCCATCTCTACTTCCCGTGATCCATGTCTTTGTAATCTGGCCCGTGCTCAGGTGATTTTGTTGTCTTTTCTTGTCTGGGCTCCTGCAGTGGAGTTGACCACAGTCTCAGCATCCTTTTGCACCAGGGTGTCCCCATCCATTCCTTCTGACAGCTGCTTTTATTCAAGCTTTTGCATTAAATCAGTTGAGTGGGACAATGTTGCTCACAGACACGTCCATGTTTCCAGCTGAGATTGGTGCTAAGCACACACCTGATAATTGCAGTCTCTGTTGGGCATTTCCACAGGGGAGCACCTGATTATTTCTATATTTGATGCTGTTTTCTTCCTTTCTCAGGAATTTACAGGCTTTTAATGCAGTTCTTCTTGCAAATGTGCCACTGTTTCAAATAAAAGCTGTTTTGTCTGTTCCTGAGATCACCTTTCAACCCAGTGCCAGCGAGATTGACCAGATGGCTGCAGAATCCATCCAAGACTGTGTTAAGGTTGCTAAGGTGATTTTGGATAAAGATTTTTCTTGTTGCCAGAATTTGCTTATGATTATAGTGAGCCAATCTCGTTGGGCAAGCATAAATGTCAAAGGGAAGTTTCATATTACCTTATCTTGAAACCAAAATATCCAGTACATTGTTCTAATTTTACACTGTCCTAATTTTGCAAACTGATGACAAAATAAAAAGATCACCTATAAAGCTTCATGCAATTTTTACTCAGGCAAAATTATCTATTACTATTTAGCAGTTTTGCCAGTGTAAGGACATGATTTAGTTTCATACATCAGCACACATGAGAAGGAAATACTTTTTAGACTGCACTGTAGATGTTGCTTTCTGATGTATGAATGTGTTGGTGGAATCAGGAATCAGTGACCTCCTTTACATTGTATTTCTTTTTAAGAGCAGCAGAAAACCAATTCAGGAAATGCTGGAGAAGAGTATCTATGTCTCATCTAGGGCAGCAAATATCTAGAGTAAATATTGGCTTGCTGGCAGTGATGCAGCAATATTGTCCTGCATAAATATGTTCCCACTGAACTGCTTTCCTGAAAAGAAACCAAATATTGTGACAGTGTTCCCGCCCTGTGCTTATGGAGCAATGATTCCACCTAAAATGAATAAGACTGTGCTTCCTATGCTCAGATTTGCTCTTCTGCTCCATTTCTGCATCCAGCCTGTTTGATCCATTATCTTTTTCTCACTGTCATACTATATTGTTGTTCAACAAAGATTTTAGAAGCAGATTGAGCAAAGGAAAGGTTTTGTTAGGATGGAATTAGCTCTTCTCAAGTTGATGGGAAAGCGTAATGCTGTCAGGAAAACACTTGATTTGTAAAATCATTCACACACTTCCTACATTGTGTCCTAAATAATGGTGAATTTCTTCACCAAAAGGGCTATCCAGCCCTGGCACAGATGCCCAGGGAAGTGGTGGAGTCACCATTCCTGGAGGGATTTAAAAGACATGTAGATGTGGCACCTGAGGACGTTGGTTTTGTGGGGGCTTGACAGTCCTGAGTTGATGGTTGGATGTGATGACCTTTGAGGGCTTTTCAGCCTAAATATTCTGTGAATGATTTAACTTAAATGACTCTACAAGGTAACTTTTTCACCCTGTCTCAAAAACTTCAGCACTTTGTTCGATGGATGCATGGCACATGCATCGAGTGCCCTCCTCAGCACGTCAGGAAGGAGGAAGCTGTCCCTTTCAACTTCTACAGTGACGTCTCCCAGAGCCCTCTGATCATTGAACAGGCTGTTCTTATCACTCAGAATATCCACGAAGTCCTGGCTTCTCTCAGCGAGTATTTGAACCAATGGAACAGGTACGACCTGCTGTGGAAATCAGACAAAGACACAGTCCTGGAGGGCTTTGCTGCAGAAAAGCCTGCTTGTGTCACCTTCGATGAACAGTTGCAGTTCTATATGAAGGTAGCTCAGGAAGTGACTCAACAGCCCCTGATCAAAGATGAGCAATTTATCAGGCTTCAGCTGGCTCCTTTAGCCCTCTCCGTGCAGGAGAATGCTCAAGGCTGGATGACTTCACTTGGGAAGTTGCTTAATGAATCAGCAAGAGAGGAGCTTGTCAGGCTTCAGGAGGAGATTCAGGTGGGTGTCTTCAGTTTGGTATTTTGTTATCTTTATCACATAGACTGAAAGTGAATCTGCATGTAATTTGCTCGTGTTTTGTGTTTGACTCATTATTCTGCCTAATTGCTTTGTCACTATTGATTCTGGGAATTCTCTTTTCTTTTTACAGAGATTATCAGAGAATCTTAGTAGACCTCCTGATACCCTGGATGATCTCAGAATTGTCCTTGGCTCATTTGCAGAGATCAAAGGCATGTCCTTCGAGGTGGAGCTGAAATATTTGGACATTTGGGAGAGATACCGAACTCTTGCAATGTACAATATTCCAGTGAGTGCATCAGACAGCTCAGAGTTGAGCTAAGGGCACCAATGCCTCAGCTGTGAATGAATAAATGGTTTTATTTTCAGACATTTGACAGAATTACAGTACGTAAGGGATGTCTGGAGATTGTCTGGTCTTCTCAAATCAGCATGTCCACTTTAAAATGGACATACAGCAAGTGTTTAAATCTGAATCATGTCACTTCTGTACTGCTTTTGTGCTTTGCAAATTTATAATGTGAGAACACTTTCTTATGACTCCTTATTTCTTGTGAGAGATGCTACTTGTTTTGTTCTAGGTAGCTAAAGAAGAGCAAGAGAAGGCTGACAGGATTAAGGAAGAGTGGGAGACTCTTTACATAGAAGCAGCACATGTCGATCGCAACCTGGATCGTAAGGGAGGAATAAAAGAAACATTCACACAGGTAATATTTGTAATTAATACTGAAAAATAGATTCCACAGAAATGGAAAGGAACACAATTTAAACGCTGGTCTCTTTAGGTTACACAACAACAAATTGAGGACTACAGCAAAGAGACAGAAGATTTCTTTCAGAAGTTCATGGCTGAGGGGCCTGGTGCTGTTGGGGATGATCTTGATAAAGGTAAATGAATTGCTGTGTGTGAAGTAATGTCTTGAAAAGGTTATTCTTTGGATAATTCACACTATGTAAAGCAAAAACATTTGCTTTCCTTATTAAAATACAAACTCATCAACCAGGAATGTGAACTTTTTTAGTGCTGGAACTTCTTCAGACTGTATGCAAACACTGTCTTATTTATTTTCTGTGGATCCTGGGATTATTTGTCTAGAAAAATTCCTCTCCTTTCTCAGGATTGGAACTCATGGCCGCTTTTGATAAGGAATTGGAGAGACTGGAACAAAGGTATCGGGAACTGGGCAGTGCTGAGAAACTTTTAGGCTTGCCAGCAGCAGCGTACCCGGACTTGATAAAAGCACAGAATGATGCCAAAGGTCTGAGGCAGGTCTATCAGATTTATGAAGCACAAAGAGTGAGTATCACATTGTGTCTGCACAGGCACACTGGAAGGGGGAGGGAGGAAGGGGCTGCACTGTCCTCTGGTTGCTGTCAGCTCTGTTCAAAGCCTTTGCATGGAGTAAGCTGGACCCTGGAATTGGCCATCACTGTGAAAGCATTTGAATGATATTAATACAGCGCTAATGGAGTCCCCACAGGACCAAACACATTCTCTTAGCAGATAGGAACAGAGTTCTCCCTGCCCCTAATAATTAGTGGATGGCATTTTACTGCATGAGTCTCTTGATCATTTCAGTGGAACTACTTCTGTATATAATATGTGTCCGGGTGACAATGGGTATCTCAGGTTTTAACTAGTTTTACCTTCCCTGAATTAAAATACCCTGTAAAGGATTCTTTACCTGTTCTCCATATTCCTTTTGATTATTGCTTATATAACTGATTATGTTTGGCTATAAATCTGCCTTGGACATGAACCGGTCTCTCCCTCTGATGTAAAATGTTCATACAATTCCCTCTGCATCCTGACTGTCATCTCTAGATCCTACTGTGGTGAAAAGTTGGGGGTTCTTTTGAGGGCGTCAACATATGATTTTTTCCCTCCCAATGCCCTTGTTCCCAGGCAGCTAAAAAGGAATGGTCTCAGACCCTGTGGATAAACCTCAATGTCCAGCTCCTCCAGGAAGGAATCGAGGGGTTTCTCAAAGCCCTGCGCAAGCTGCCCAAGCCCGTGCGCACGATGGCAGTGGCTGTTAAGCTGGAAGCCAAAATGAAGGCCTTCAGAGACTCCATTCCTTTGCTGCTGGATTTGAAAAACGAAGCTTTAAGAGAAAGGTTTGCTTTGATTTATTGAAACCCAGTCTTTTATGTGTTTTGTTAGAACTTTTAATTTCCGTTACTGGGGTCGTGCCATGTCCTGGAGCTTGGAAATTCACTTTCTGCTTAATGAACTTGTGTAACAGCATCCAGTGACTGGGCTATTTCTTGTATTCCAAGTAGTGGTTCTTGTTTAAACAGCAGAGTGTTAAACATGGTTTCATTATTATATGTTAAATTACAGTTGGATTTGTTTTTTACTGTGTCTGGTGTTTGGTACAATTGATATGTCAATTTAAAACAGGCATTGGGAAGAGCTTATGGAGAGAACAGGAACAAGGTTTGAAATGAAAACAGAAACATTCACTTTGGAGAACATGTTTGCTATGGAGCTTCACAGGCACACAGATGTTATCAGTGAAATAGTTGGAACTGCTGTTAAAGAACTGAGCATTGAGAAGGTAACGTGTTGAATTGTAAATCATAATAAAACTAAAAAGGCAAGGATGACAACAGTCTGGGTTTTATTGAGATTTTTAAATTGTCATGACAGCAAACTTGGCCATCCTCAGGGAGCTGCAATGATGTCACTGATGGCAACTAAAATCAATAGCTCTGTTAATAAGCTCCTACATGGCACAGAATCCCAGCATTGGCTTTGGCAGCAGTATGTGGGATTTCTGCTTTTACAATAAGCAAGTTTGTCCCATGAAAAGGGACCTGAAGAAGGATCCATTTTGTTGTCATCATGTTTTGAAATAGATCCTTCGTTATAAACCAGAGTCAGAAAATCTCTGCAAAAGTTTTGCTGAATTAATTGTTGATTTTTTTTTTTGCTAAGATTATAGTTCTTCAGTTTTTGAAGATTAAAAGATGTATCTTTTTATGCTCACATGCAGGGAATGAAGGAAATAATAGAAACATGGGGACAGATGAAATTCACTGTGCAAACGTACTTCAAAGGCACTGAGAAGAGAGGCTTTATTCTGGGATCTACAGACGAGATTTTAGAGACTCTGGATGACAACAATGTCAATCTTCAGAGTATTTTGGGCAGTCGGTTTGTGGGTCCTTTCCTTTCAACTGCTCACAAATGGGAAAAAACTCTGTCATTGATTGGTGAAGTAATTGAGGTAGGAGGAAAGTGCTAAATAATGTTTAGTATTTATAAACATATAGAATTTTCTGTTGTATTGTTTTTCTCTGATGGTAACATTTGATTCTTAGATCTGGACAGCGGTTCAGAGAAAATGGATGTACCTGGAGAGCATCTTTGTTGGTGGAGATATCAGATCACAACTTCCAGAGGAAGTCAAAATATTTGACAGAGTAGATGGAATGTTTAAAGAGGCAAGTGAATGACTTGACTTGTGATCAGTATAATTATTTAGGGCACTTTGCTTCCACTTCTATAGTTATCTGTAGCCTTCTGTGTCATGTGTAGCACTGAGAATGGTATAATTAATTGAATATGAGATTGAGGAACTCAGATATTTGTTTTACTTCACATCTGTCATAACCAGAAGACTTCTTCTGATTTATCTAAGGTGTTCAGTATTGTTTAAACTTCCTGTTCTCCCTGTGCAGATAATGGAGCAAACTGTGAAAGACCCAACAATAAAAACGTGCTGTGAAGCCCCAAATCGTCTGTCTGACCTTCATCATATAAATGATGTGCTGGAGAAATGTCAGAAAAGCTTGAATGATTATTTGGATGCCAAGAGAAATGCTTTCCCAAGATTTTTCTTTATATCTGATGACGAGTTGCTGAGTATCCTTGGCAGCAGCAACCCCCTTGCTGTCCAGGAACACATGATAAAGGTACAATGTCTGGCTTTCCACAGTGCCTTGTGATTTTAGGTGCCTTAAAAAGTTCAACAGACTACACTGTACATGGTTCTAAGGGTGCACTAATATTTCTTGGACACAAAAAGCATCCTGGCAGCATCTTGAAGAAGCTTCTGAATAACCAAATCAAATCTGATGGATAGTCTTTTGTGGCTCTCTTACTGTCCAGTAGCAGTTCCAGTACAGGAGTGTTGGTAGAGGAACATTTGAGAAACACCAGAATGGTGTGTCATTAAAGAACTTTCCTATAACTCCTCATAGATCTTTATTTTCTAGAAAAAAAATCAGCATCATTTGGGCCTGATTATCTTCTTGATTACAGTTGAGCTACATGTCAGCATCTGTATTTGATTACTTAGGAGTCAGATCCAGTTCTCTTTAGAATCCATGGAACTTTCCTTTCGGGCTCAAGTGGGGGCTGGCTACACTTAACATCCTGTTTTTGTTTCTAAAATGCCCCTGAATTTCTCTGCTGGTGCCTTGCAGATGTTTGACAATGTAGCCTCCCTGAGGTTTCAGGATGGTGACAATGATGAGAAGATTGCCACGGCCATGATCTCAGCCGAGCGGGAGGTGATGGAGTTCCGACAGCCCGTCCCTGCCGTGGGCAGAGTGGAGAACTGGATGACAGCAGTGCTGGAGGAAATGAGGAGGACCAACAGGCGCCTCACCAAGGAAGCCATTTTTCGCTACTGTGAAGACAGGAGCAGGTGACACAGCCAGTGTTGGGGGTAACAAATACCTGAGGTGTTATGACAAACCTATGGTGATACAGAAAAAATAACATTCAGTTTTCTAATTCATACACAATTTAGCCTGTATTTCTGTACGTGGAGGGGTATGAATGCATGCATGTACACTACTTTAACTAAGCAGGAAAATTGTGTTACCTCTCATATCTGATTTCCCAAATCTGTAGTGTTTGTGTGCTCAGTATGTTTTTCTCATGGTGAATCCCAGTTGGCAGTTTTACACACGGAATAGGCAGCTTCTCTGTCAGAGTATTTCCCAGGCTTTTGAATCCCACAGCATACCTTGGTAGAATTCTGTACATCTCTGAAAAGTTTGGCTCGTGTTCTAGTTATTGCAGAAATAGGAAAATAGGAGGAACTTCTTGTTTGTTTGTTTTTTCTTTCCTGATCCGTTCCTTAAAATAAATAGGAACTCGGCCTCCCTCACTATCTGTGTTTTCCACAGGGTTGATTGGATGCTGCTCTTCCAAGGCATGATGGTGCTGGCTGCTAATCAAGTGTGGTGGACTTGGCAGGTGGAGGACGTCTTTCGGAAAGTGAAGAAGGGAGAAAAACAGGCCATGAAACTTTATGCCAAAAAAATGCACAAGCAAATCGATGACCTGGTGACCCGCATCATGCTGCCCTTGAGCAAAAACGACAGGAAGAAGTACAACACTGTTCTCATCATCGACGTCCACGCCAGAGACATCGTCGATATGTTCGTGAGGGACAGGTAAACCCCTGCTGAGCCCAGCCCTTCTGAGCAGCTGCCTGAGTGCATTGCAGGCCCCAGCTCAGGTGAGCTGTGCTGTGCAGCATCCTGCAGGCCCAGGAGTTCGAGTGGGAGAGCCAGCTGCGCTTCTACTGGGAGCGGGAGCCGGACGAGCTGACGGTGCGGCAGTGCACGGGCACCTTCTCCTACGGCTACGAGTACATGGGGCTGAACGGGCGGCTCGTCATCACCCCGCTCACCGACCGCATCTACCTCACGCTCACACAGGTAGGGGGCGGCCAGCATGCCTGGGATGGGAGGTGACACACACCCGGAGAAGGATTGGAGGGAAATTTATGTCCAAAGTTGAGAACGTGGGACTTAAAAGAACATTATTCAAACACAGGGCCTGAGGAAAGATGTGTCCTCTGTTCTTCTCAGGGTTTTTGTCATCCCCAGCCCTCCCTCTGTGGGGCCTTCACATGTCTGCAAAGATTGATCTTTTTCTCATACTAGGGAGTGTTTCTCTGGAAAGCAGGAGAGGAAAGCATCTAAAACTGTCCTTGAGAAAGATGCCTCTTTTAGGCAGGAAAGCAAAACAAGCTCTGATCTCCTTGCCATAAATCTTCTGGAAGGGTCTTCTACCCTTACAAAGCCCTTGCTGTACTTCTGCACAATCACATCATTGTTTTATTGCCTCTTCCTGCCATCTCCTAGATGCCAGTGTGAATGCTGATATGTTTGAAATCAGCTGTGATATCATTGCCTCAAAGACTGTGTGAAATGCATTCACAGATAAAGCTGAAGGTTTTTTGTACCTTTGTGTTTTACTGCCAACCTAATATAAATTGAATCCAAGTTTTGCTTTGCTTTTTGGTCTGTCTCCAAAGGCTCTATCAATGTTTTTGGGAGGAGCACCAGCTGGGCCAGCAGGTACAGGAAAAACAGAAACAACCAAGGATCTGGCCAAAGCATTGGGCTTGCTGTGTGTAGTGACAAACTGTGGAGAAGGCATGGACTTCAAGGTAAGAGTTAAAGATCTGTGTTCTCTGATAAAATGCCCTTTATCAATGATAAGGACATACTCTGAACTGCTACATAAGTACCTCCCTTAGAGATATGATGCTGATTGATACTGAAATTTAGTAAAAAATGTCTATTTTGAATAAATGCCTGAAGGAATATCGGGGGGACAGTGACTCTCTGATTGGTGTTTAAGCTCATGATGGATTGCCTGCTCCTGCACATATAAATATCCAGAGATTTTACCCAGTAATGAAGAGATTTAACATCCTCCAAAGTTTTTGATGCTGAATGTTTTATATATTCATTGCTGAGAAGTTTTTCCTGCTGTTCCTTTTAGGCAGTTGGTAAGATTTTCTCTGGCCTTGCCCAGTGTGGAGCGTGGGGATGCTTTGATGAATTCAATCGTATCGACGCTTCCGTGCTTTCAGTCATTTCCTCTCAGATTCAGACTATTCGAAATGCTTTGATGAATAAGTGGAAAGTATTTCAGGTAAACATTAAAAGAGGAGGGTGATTGTGATGGCTGATCTTGGTTTTGAGGCCAAGATCCAGGGTTGGGCCCCATCATTAGATCCAAAAGCTGCGTATTTTGTAATTTGTTCCCATTTGTTTCCCATTTCAAACTCCAGAGTATCTACTCTCAGTTTGAAAGATGTTAAATCCTTGCTGATTTCCTAATCCTTTGTGAGGTTCTGCCTTTGTGAAGTTGGATAAAAGTGATCCTAATAGGATAATAGTAAGTAAATGGGATAAGAGCATAGTGGTAATTAGGAAGAGGAGTAACTTAACTTGATGTGGATTGTGAGGCTCTGTTTGCTGATGTTTATTGGGATTCAAAACCCTCAGGCAGAAAATTTGATTGAGGCCTGTGAAATGTCTTCAAGTTTAGGTCCAAGATCTATTCATCGTACTGTTTGTATCTGGATGACTGTCTAAAGCTGAATATTTAACACTTTGTCCTAAGTGGGTGTCCCAATATTGCTGATTTTCTCTTTGAGCCAATAGTACTATTTACTTCAGTTCCTAATTTGCATTGTTCTGATGTTTTCTTTTGCCTTTAGTTTGAAGGACAGGAAATTACCCTTGACAGTCGTATTGGCATTTTTATTACCATGAACCCTGGCTATGCTGGTCGCACGGAGCTCCCTGAGTCTGTGAAAGCTTTGTTCAGGCCTGTGGTTGTTATTGTTCCAGATCTTCAGCAAATCTGTGAGATAATGCTGTTTTCTGAAGGGTTCCTTATGGCAAAGGTAAGAAAATTTTATTGTTGCCCCCAGCCATCTACACACCCATGTCTGCATGGCCAGTGTTTGGTTGCAGCTTCCACATTTGTGATGGTCTGTTAAATCTCAAACAGGTCCTTGCCAAAAAGATGACAGTGCTTTACAAGCTGGCAAAAGAACAGCTTTCTAAACAACATCACTATGACTTTGGACTGAGGGCCCTCAAGTCAGTGTTGGTGATGGCTGGGGAACTGAAAAGAGGATCAGCAGACCTCAGCGAGGTACATTTGCTGCTCAGTTCCCCTGGGCAGATCATCTTTTTCATTAGGAAGGGGATGTGTTTTACCCATCTGGTGTAGTTTGTCTGCTTTGGAAATAGGAACACTGGTGTTATTTATCTTATTTCACTTTGTTCTTACGAAATTCCATCATGGTCTCTTCCACCAAGTTGCCATCAGAACTCAAGCCAAAGTAGGGAAACCTATGGGAAATGAGGTATTTTACTTCATGTGCAGTCCAGGATGCAAATAGCCAGAGGAGTGTCTGTGAATGAATAGCAAAAGCTGGTTTTGCAACTGAGTGCTCCAGCTCAGGGCCACTCCAGCCATTTGGCATTTGGTTAATATGGTACAAAAAGGCACTGTATTATTCTTAGCTATTGATCTGATTAATCCTTGTAAAATAACCTTTGTTGTTTCCACAACTAACATTCTCAGAGTTATACTGAAATAATCAGGCACTAGTTTTTAAAGATGTTTGAAGTACTTCATTTTAGATATTTTCTTATGTGTTTGGTAACGATTGATTTTGCTTTGCTTTGTCTAGGAAGTTGTACTAATGAGAGCTCTACGAGATATGAATCTTCCTAAATTTGTGTTTGAAGATGTACCTCTGTTCCTTGGCTTAATCTCTGACCTGTTTCCTGGCCTGGACTGCCCTCGAGTCCGCTACCCTGACTTCAATGATGCTGTGGAACATGTGCTGGAAGAACGGGGTTATGTTGTTTTACCAGTCCAGGTATTAAAAATGTTAATTGCTTGAGTTCTTGTTGTAAACATTAGGCTGAAGGTTCATTGGTACACTCTGGAGTAGCTCCAGGAAAGCTTATCTGATACAGAGCAGCTGCTAATCTGGTCCACAGAAGAGTTCTGACAGTGGTGTACTGAATCAATATTTATCTTTCAGGTGGATAAAGTAGTTCAGATGTATGAGACAATGTTAACCCGTCACACAACAATGATAGTTGGACCTACTGGAGGTGGCAAGTCAGTTGTCATTAATGCTTTGTGCCAGGCCCAAAACAAGTGAGTATAGAATGTGAGACATGGAAATCAGGCTGTGAAATGGCACAGACTGTATTACTCAGCCCTGTCTAGTCATGACAGGATCAACAGCTGCCCATGGGATTTGCCTGGATTAACAGGAGATGGTATTGTGTGAGTTTACTGTGCTTTCCTTGCTGTATCTTCAGGCTGGGATTACTGACAAAGCTTTACATACTGAACCCTAAAGCCATGAGTGTGATTGAGCTGTATGGGATCCTTGACCCTGTCACAAGAGACTGGACAGATGGAGTCCTGTCAAACATCTTTCGGGATATCAACAGACCTACAGATAAGAAGGAGCGAAGGTGGGCAGCTAGAAATCATTGTGATGCTTTTACCTCAACCAGACAACCCAAAACTTGATAGTGCACTGTTTAAAACACAAATTCTAAATAATTAGAAAATATCTAGAGGTCTTTCTGTCCCCTGTGAGTTTCTAGCCTCAGTGAAACTATGCAGTGGAAAAAAAATGAATGGTGGGCTTAAAAACACCTGGACTGACACCGACAAATTGTGAAAGGTGTTAGTAAAATCAGAGACCAGTCAGTGCCCTGTGGCTCTTGCACACAGGTACATTCTCTTTGATGGAGATGTGGATGCTCTCTGGGTTGAAAACATGAATTCTGTCATGGATGACAACAAGTTACTGACCCTGGCAAATGGGGAACGGATCAGACTTCAGCCACACTGTGCCTTGTTGTTTGAGGTAAGAAGTGACTGGAGCATTTAATCCATGGGGAGGGTTGGATACAGGTGGG
Organism: Campylorhamphus procurvoides; assembly: GCA_013396655.1. Lineage (NCBI taxonomy): Eukaryota > Metazoa > Chordata > Aves > Passeriformes > Dendrocolaptidae > Campylorhamphus > Campylorhamphus procurvoides. The sequence goes on along the minus strand of WBMV01016874.1, from coordinate 4,982,549 downwards.
GCTTCAAAGCCTGAAAAGCAGTTATTGCTGCTGTTCCTTGCTTAAGTGTGTGAGTATCTTGTGTGGTTATTTCATAGGTTGGTGACTTACAGTATGCATCTCCTGCCACGGTATCCCGCTGTGGAATGGTCTTTGTAGATCCTAAAAATTTGAGATATGAGCCCTACTGGCAGAAGTGGGTCCAAGGAAGAGAAAATGAGGTGGGAATTTCTGCACTTGTTCAGCAAGGATTTGTGTTAAACACTGAATCCCAGACAGCTGTAAAAAGACCTGTGTGAAGAGTCTGATTTTCTGACAACAGTTCTAATCCCTAGACCTGCAGCAGAGGGAAGAGAGGATTCCCATCCTTTATCCCTTCTGGTTGTTTCTCAGAAATGAAGAAGAAGAGTTTTAACAGTGAGATTGCTTAGGTCTTTGTTGCTTACATTTAGTTTAAGGACTCAAGTCCACAGGGAGCTGAAGTAAGACAGCTTGGTTGCTCCAGCAGATGAATGCTGGTCTTCACCTGCTGAAAACAGCAGCATCACATTTCTCCATGTGATTGCACCCTGTCTTTGGCAGGAGTGATTCCTTCAGGAACACATTATTGTTCCTTCAGAACAATAATGCTGAATTATTGTCCTTTTTGTTCCTCAGCAAGAGAGATTTGACTTGGATCGTTTCTTTCAAAAGTACGTGCCCTACCTTATTGAAATGATTGTAGAGGGAATTGTGGATGGCAAACAAGGACAAAGGCTGAAGACCATTGTCCCTCAAACAGATTTAAACATGGTAAGAAAAATGGAATAAAGGCTGAACATGTTTAACTAAAAAGAAAATGGAATGATGGAGAAAGTAAAATCTTCCCAGAGAGAGCACAGGAATAGAGTCTGTGCTGAAATGTCAGTTTGGTAGTGATGAGCACCAAGAGACACAAAACCAATCAGCTCCTAACAGTGCTCTTCTACTGTCCTTAATGCACACAGCAGCAGAATCACCTGTAATGGCAACAAAGCAACAAACAAACAGCTGAAAACAGACTAAGAGTTTTCACCCATCTAACTGACAATTTTGTTTACAGTTTTGTCTTTTTTCCAACAGGTTGTGCAGTTGACTGTGATGCTGGAAGTCCTGGTGGTGCAGCCTGAAAGCTCTGATGTCCTGGAGTGTTTTTTCTTGGAGGCTTTGTACTGCTCCTTGGGTGCTGCTCTTCTGGATGCTGGGAGAGTGAAATTTGATGAAAATGTTAAACGGCTTTCCTGCATGTCTACTGTGAAGGATGACAACACCCTGGCTAAGGCAGGGGAGCTGCCAGGTAGGGTCTTGTCATAATTTGATCTGAATCCCATTGATGATGTTAGAAAAGTGTCAGTTTCCATGAAGGCAGATCACTGTTTTCCTTCCAACTGGCTATCTTGGCTGCAAAATATTCTCTTTGAGGGACTATCACTGAAACTCACCTAGAGATATCGATGCTGGATGACTCTCAGCTACTGGTCTGTCCTCACAGAACAGTATTTTTCTATGCCAAGCTGAAGGGATAAACACTGAAAGGAAAAATAAAATGTGAAAGGGAAGCCACTGGAAAGTGCTTAAAAAGCAACAGTATGATCCAGGTGCTGGACCAGGAGAATTTTAGTTGATGCCAAAGGGTTGCCCAACTTGGTCCAGATTCTTACCCTTCATTTTCATCTCAATCAAGTTGTTTTCTTATGAAATATTTCATTGTCCTAGAAAACTTACAATTGCTTAATGATTTGCAGGTCAGCTGCCAACTTTGTATGACTTTCATTTTGATGGGTCTCAAAAAAAGTGGATACCTTGGATGCAACTTGTTCCTGAATACGTTCATAAGCCTGAAGTGAAATTTCTTGACATTCTGGGTAAGATAAAATGCAGTGATGATGCACCTTTAATTTATAATGTGTCACCACTGAGTGCATGGCACTAACATGAGATATCCTCTTTCTCTACTGAAGGTCTTCTTCTCAGGTTCAGTTTCTTGTGAAGGAACACATTTCTTTAATGTTCTTGTCCAAGTAGTTTAGCAGTAATAGAGTTGATGTTTTCAGTGTAATAAAGGAATGAGGAAAGGATGAAAGCTTCTTTCAGTTAATAAGGCTTATTAGGAGCTAACAATGCCTTTTACAGGCCAGAATGGCAGATGATTCACAGTTTGCTCTACCAGACATTAGAGGAAAAGCATCAGCTCAGCAGTTCTAGGTACTCAATAGATGAAAATTAAATTCTTAGGGCTGTCATTAGTTGTTACTTCAAGCATTGCATAATAGTGACAGGTGTTTTTCATAGTTCAGGACAAATTAAGGCCTGGTACTTATTAGTAATACTCCAACAAGCACAGGTTAACTTCAGTGGCACAGGAGAGAATTCTGTGGTCTCTGGAGTTGCTCCTAATGCCAGGTTATTCACATGGGAAAAAATTCATCTCTGTAGAGTTCTGGGAAAATGCTTATGATCCAAATAAATCCTGATTATATCCTCAAAATAGGGATTAAATGGAGCTTAACCAAACCATGACCCTCCTATATGGAAGATAACTTCTTTTTTAATATATCTGTAGAAGCAAAGATCACAATGATAAAAGCTGAAGAGAGTTGGTTAAACAGTTCAAATTTTCTTTCAACCTTGTGAGTTGCTAAGTCAGATAATATCTTTGTGCAACTGCATGTTAATACTTTGAGAGTGTGACCCAGCACTATTCTATAAATACAAATCCCCAGCTGTACTGCATTTTAATTTACCCAGGGATCGTGTCCGTGCTCTTTTGCAGTGCCCACAGTGGATACAACACGAACTTCCTGGTTACTGGAACAGATGGTGAAGATAAAACGCCCAGTTGTTCTCGTGGGGGAATCGGGTACATCCAAGACAGCAACCACACAGAACTTCCTGAGCAATCTGGACAAAGAGCTGAATGTATGTGGGAGGCATTCTGCCTTGTTTGTAAAGCTGCATTTCCATCCCTGCCCCTGTGGTCAGTGTGCACAGGGAGCCTGTGAGCAGCAGTATGGACCTGAGTGACTGCAAGCTCCAGACCCCAAGTGTGGGAGTCATCCGAGAATCCGTTGGGATCAAAGATGTTTTGTTCTGTTCTACAATGTACAAATTCAATTTTATAAAGTCAAAATGTATTATCAAAGTGCTAAGAATGGGGTTACTTTTCTTTGTCATCTGTAGTTCAAATGAGTGATGGACCAGAGAAGTATTTCCTGTGTGTTTGCCAGTCTGAAATAAAGAATATTTTTGAATCCTCTAGTGAAAAAAAAGGAACAGGTAGAAATCCATTCTTATCCATGTCCTCCCTTTGCAGCTGGTGCTGGTAATTAACTTCTCTTCTCGTACAACATCCATGGACATTCAGAGAAACCTGGAGACAAACGTAGAAAAACGAACCAAAGACACTTTTGGCCCTCCCATGGGAAAACGTCTCCTGGTGTTCATGGATGACATGAATATGCCAAGGGTAAGCTGCCAGTAGTTTCCAAGGGGTATAGAAACATTTGGGGTGGCACTGGTGTGGGCCCTTCATGCACAAATCCAGTGAATCCCAAGGCAAAGGGAGGATTCATGGTAGGTGTAACTGGACTGCAGCTCAGGATCATTGGAACAGTTGGTTTGTGTGCCAGAGGGGTTGTTTCTGTTGTAATATTTGTCCTATATATAAGAGAGATCCTGTTGGATCATCTTGTAATCCCATTAAAATCACGTTTCTGTGGCCTGATATTTGCTGCAGGTTGTGTATTGTAGAAGCCATCCCTTTCTCTTTGTAAGTGTGTGTACATTTAATTTATCTTGGAGAAGAGGCACTTGCCCCATAGGAGACATCAGAGCGAGTGTTCACAATCAGTGCTGGGGCTTCACAAAGTGTCACACAGTCCTTGTGATGTTCTCCTGAGCGTGAAGCACAATATTTGCACATTTTTAGCAGGTGTGCTGATATTCTGTGCTTTAAACACCTCAACTCTTGTGTCCCACAGGTGGATGAGTACGGGACACAGCAGCCCATTGCCCTGCTGAAGCTGCTGCTGGAAAAGGGTTTCCTGTACGACCGTGGGAAGGAGATGAACTGCAAATTCCTTCGGGACCTGGGCTTTGTTGCTGCCATGGGCAAGGCTGGAGGGGGTCGCAACGAAGTTGACCCTCGATTCATCTCACTCTTCAGTGTTTTTAACATCCCTTTTCCCTCTGAGCAGTCGCTGAACTTGATCTACTCCTCCATCCTGAGAGGCCACACTGAGGTAGGGGCACTGTTCTTTAAAGGATGGCTCAGCAGGTTTATTGGTTTTAAATAGGCATTTATTTCTATGTTGTTGCAAGGCCTGAAACCTTCTGTTATGAAGTTTTTTTATATCTAGAACCTCAGACAAACCATTCCCTTCCTCTTCTCTTTCTCAGTGAGTTTAAATAAATTCTTAACATGTAAACATTCAAGTCAGCAGCAATTTATAAATTATCTGGTGCTTTTCATAGGTTGAAACCTGTGAATGATTTTGTTTTAGTTCCTGTAGGCACATACACACAGATCAGCAAACTCTTTCCTGAATAATGTGAAAAATAGAATGGAATGCAGGAAAGTGCATTACTAGCAAGGAACCTGCAACATCAGATAAGAACAGTTTCATTTTTCTGCTCTAGAAATGCTGTGGAAATTCCAGTCATGGGGTTTGGTGTTATCTTGAGCACTCAGCAAGCTCCAGAGTGAACAGGGAGCTTGCTCCAAACTTTGAAATTGCAGAATGTTCATCCTGCAGAGAATTTCTGAATGTGTTTGAAATAGTCCAAGCAGGTTTGGAATCTGGAAAGCAGATTGTGTTTAATAGCATTGAGTTCTCTCTGGGCAGTCTCATGGAAACACCTCTTCTTCCTCTTCTTTGCAGACATTTAATGAGTCAATATCTGCCATCTCTGACAAGATTACTCTGTGTACATTGGAGCTTTATAAAATGATTATTAATGACCTGCCCCCCACTCCTTCCAAATTCCATTACATTTTTAACCTGCGGGATCTTTCCAGAGTCTACAATGGACTTGTTTTCACAAGTCCAGAGAGGTAAGAATAGAACAACTGTCTTCAGTGGACCTACATTTATTTATTTGGGTGAATCTGGGGGAAGATGAGGTATTTCAGTACATGAAATCAGTCACATTTGCTCACTTTGCATTAAACCTCTGCCACAATGAGAAACAGAACATCCTAAATTGTGATCTTACTCTAATGCATCAGTGTTTGTCATCAAGTCTCTCTTAAATAAGGTAAAATCACAAGCAAATCAGTTATTATGAAAAGAACAACATAAAAAAAAGAATAAAAAAGGAGTGAAAAGGTCAGTGCAGAATTTGGTCATTATTATTAACCATATGGCCGGAGGAATCATGTCAGCTCATTTGTGCAGTCTGATATTTTGATGTTCATTCAGGTTTCAAACAGTGACCCAGATGGTGAGAGTTTGGAGAAATGAGTGCCTGAGGGTTTTCCATGACAGGCTGATTAATGAAGCAGACAAAGCATTGGTGAGTAATTTCTTTCATTTTTTAGTAATCACTATTACTTGGCAATTAATTTGCAGCAGGAACATCACCAGCTGTTGGGCTTGGGTCTTGCAGTCCAACTGCAGACTTGTCTGATCAGTGTATTGTTCATTAATTGAAAGCAGGTAGATTAAGATGCTTCAGGTTCTTCTGCTTCAGACTTTCTCCTCTAACATACAAAGATGCATCTCCAGCTCAGTTTTCACAGCTCAGAATATTCATGCAGACTTAGAAACTTTGTGAGAAATCTTGCTGGTGAGACATCTATGAATCTCGAGAAGGAAAGTTTATTAATATACTCCTCACACCAATATAGGAGAAAGTGTTTTCTTAACAGGCCTAAACTTTTCTGGTTTAATATTCTGCAGTGCATTGGTTTGGATGGTTCTTGAACTGCCTATTAGGTCCTTTTAGATCATACACAGAACACATAAGGGAGCTGTAGCCTTTGGATCTTCACCTTGAAATCAGTCAGTATTTGTGCAAGAATCTGCATTATCACCTTTCTAAGCTTTACTGAATCGGACTCAGCTGCTTTTTTGTGTTGCCTGACTCATTTTATATCCTTGAAGGTACAAAGTCATATAAAAAGCTTGATTGAAGAGCATTTCACAGATGACCTGGAGCATACCTTGAGGGATCCAGTTCTCTTTGGGGATTTCAGAACAGCACTGAATGATGCAGAACCTCGTGTGTATGAAGATATCCAGGACTATGATGTAGCAAAGGCTCTCTTTCAGGTAGTGCATCAGCTTGGAACTGTGCCTGAGGAACAGGCAGGAGCCTGCCTCAGGCTGTGGGGAATCTGTTCTCTTCCTGTGTGCACATGGGATCCTGTGTGCATTAATACCCATTTGGGGCCTGCAGTAGTGGAAGTTGAAGATCAGCTGCACAGTGGGCAGTGTTTTTCAATAGTTTATTTTCCCTGAGAAATGGGAAAGGAAAAATGCTGCTGAATGGGTTGTTGGTTTATTAATGTTACATTTTCATTGGTCTCCTGGTAACATTCTGTTCCCCTTTCTCTGAAGGAAATTTTGGAGGACTACAATGAATTTAATATTAAAATGAGCCTGGTGCTTTTTGATGATGCTTTGGAGCACTTGGTCCGTATCCATCGCATCATCCGCATGGACCGGGGGCACGCCCTGCTCATCGGAGTGGGGGGCTCAGGGAAGCAGTCCCTCACCAGACTGGCTGCCTACACAGCTGGATGTGAGGTAGGTGACCCTGCTCCTTACAAAGGCTTGGAAGGGAAGAGCAAAAAAGCAAAGCAGTTTTGGAAACTCAAGCCTGCAGGGTTGTACAAATGTAATTTTTAAAAAGAATGTAGTGCACAATTGTATGGATACATATACATTTGCTGATGATAGAGGCCAAACCAATCCTCTTGATTGATCTAATTGAAATTCAGAGTTGCCATCGTGTCTTGGGTCCATTTGTGTCTTCTCACTATGTATTTTAATCCCCAGGTATTTGAGATCATCTTGACTCGAGGATATGGAGAAAATAATTTCCGGGAGGATCTGAGAAGTTTGTACCAGAAGCTGGGTCTTGAGAATAAGCCCATGGTGTTCCTGTTCACAGATGGCCATGTGGCAGAGGAGAGTTTCCTGGAACTCATCAACAACATGTTAACTTCAGGTGTCTCCCTTCTCCTGATCAGTGTCTGCTTGTGATTCATCATCTCAGCTGTACCCTTGACACAGCTATTTCTTGCTGTGTCCTCTGCTGCTTTAGTTACCTTTCAATACTACCTGAAATGATCTTGACCTTAATTAGGGCTTTTTGGCACCTTCTTAGAGTCATTTCTATGTGTCTGGGAAGGCTGTGTGTTCATTCATGCTGCTGCTGGTGCTGCAGGAGTCTCAGATTTCCTCCAAGACTGAGGTGTAACTTCAGCTGCCTTTGGCCACAAACCCACCTTTTGTCTGCCTGGCTTTTGAACAGCCTTCATCTGAACTGCAGCAACTGCTCATATATATTTATATGTGTCCTAAATTGTAGTTTAGTATCTTCTAGTGTATGAAACAGCTGAAAATGAGCAGCACCTCACGCTCTGTGACCACCCACTCTATTGAAGTTCCTGCACAGTCTGATTTGAAAACAGATGTGTTAAATCTTATCCCTTTCCTTGTTCTAATTTTCCCTGTTCCTGGTCTGTCATAGGTAACTTAGGCAGTATTTGCCTCAAGATTGAGAGAATGAAAATGTGAACTGGTGGTTTGTAGACACCAGTAAAGATTTTCTTTGCCCAGTGAAAAGCTCTTCATGTTCTTGTGACATTTTGTATATGTTGTTGAAGCCCAAACAAAAATGCATTAATTATTCCTCTATACCTCCTTGGATCATCTTAAGTACAGCCTATTTTCCATGGGGGCTGTGGGGAGGAGGAGAAGCACAGGGAGACTAATTGGTTCACTCCAAACGACTCAGAATCATTTTTGCAGAACCAGGATTAAAATTTGTGACTGGTTTCTCATCTGCCCTATCCCCAGCCATATGGTTTCCTCTTACTGGTTCTTCTCACTGGCATTCTTCTGTCCTTATGCCACAGGAATGGTGCCAGCCCTTTTTCCAGATGATGAAAAAGACTCCATCCTAAGTCAGATTGGTGAGGAAGCTGCTAAAGCTGGGGTGCACCCAGCTAAAGAGAGTGTCTGGCAATATTTTGTAAGCAAATGTGCCAGCAACCTTCACATCGTCCTGGGAATGTCCCCAGTCGGGGACGATCTGAGAACGTGGTGCAGGAATTTTCCAGGTATCAGTTGCACTGTTTAGTCCCTTCCCTGTGAAACAGAGGCAAGAGAAACACTCCAGTGGACACTGAGAGATGCCTGGCAGCTAAAGCCAAGCAGAGCAGGGTTTGTGATTAAGGGTTTGAAGGGCATTATTTTTTTTTCCAGTTAATTACCACGTATCAGGGAGCATTATTGATTGGCATTTATCAGATTAGTTCATTTTCCAGCTGAACAGCTGGAAATCAATTGGTTTTCCTCGCTGAGCTGGAAATGCACAGCCTATGTCTGCAGCCTCTCTTCTGTTTTACAGAAGAATGTGAGGTATTAAGTCAATATGAAACCAGGATGGTGGTAAGAGAAACCTTTTTGTATCCCAAACCACCTGAGCCTGGCAGATGCTGCCTTTCATTCAGCAGGGGACTGAAAGGAGTGCTGGGAAACAGAAGTGAGAGATGGGTGTGGGTGGGAGTGCCAAGCCTGGCACTGAAACACCTTGTTGTAGCTCTTGAATGGAAGAGCCTAAAGAGTGGACCAGTGGGTTGGCAGGACACAGGGGCAAAGCTCATTGTTTACTGTCAAAATGGGAGTATTGACTTGGTGGTAAATTCTGTTGCTAAGCAGGAGGCAAATCAGATTTGCAGATTCCTGATGCAAATAAAGTTAATCAGGGGGGTTCTTGTCACATTAGGGGCCAGTTTTGCCAAGGAATTTTTCATATAACGCTGTCCTTTTATTTTAAGGTCTTGTCAACAACACTGGCATTGACTGGTTCTTGCCCTGGCCCACCCAGGCCTTGTTTGCAGTTGCACAATCCTTTGTGGGTATGTAAGATGTCAGTATTTCACCCCATTAGCCCTTGGTATAGCTTAAGAAATATGTTCTTTACTTTGCAGTTATTGTAGGTTTCACAGTTTGATTTCCCATTGTTACCCTGAGTCTGAATGGGTGATGCAAAAAGCCTGTCCAAAAACATCAGTGGCTGGTAGTGATTAATCCAATAGGTTTTTAAGATTGCTGAAGTTCCAGTTCCCAGCCCTGCAGACAATGTGAGCTGCCTCCAGGAGGTTCCCTTCTGACTCTGCCTTGATTTTGCTTTCTGCCCCAGAAAGCAGATTTGGTTTTGTGCCTGGTTTAGATGTACATAAAAAAGCTGATAATTGGTGTACTCTGAAAAAACCACACATCTTTGAAGTGTTTTCTTTCTTCTGCCCAATTTTAGGGAAGAACCCCCGTATCCCAGCAGAGAGCTGCACGTCAGTGATTGAGCACATAGTCATGGTGCATGAATCTGTAGGGGATTTCAGCAAGAAATTTCTGGACAAACTGAGACGTATAAATCATGTCACACCAAAGAACTACCTTGATTTTATCAGTACTTACTCAAAACTGCTAGAGGAGAAAAACCAGTTCATTTTGGGTAAGGCTGTGTAGAAGTTTTCTGCTTTTCATAAGTGAGTTAAATATTTTAGAAAGAAAAATCTTCTGGTGAGAATCCTACATATTACCCACAATAGGGAAAAATCCTGCTAGCAGTCCCATCTCAAATGCTGTGCTGGCATCTGGTCTGGGCCCAATACCCTGGCCACATGGCAATGTTCAGACTGTCAAACAGTCGGTTCTCCTCCAATCCTTCTGTGCATGAACTGGAGCCAGAACCTCCAAACCAGACCCTGCTCTGACCTCCACTCAGGGGAAGAGTCTGATTGAATCTAATACCAGCTCAGCCTTGCTGAAGGTCTGACATTCTTCCTCAAGTAGCAATTCTTCCTCAGACTTCAGTGGCACTGAAATATGTGAGGAGGATAAAACATGGAAAGCAAGTTGGGACATAGGGCCACTGTATGTCAGCTCAAGTGACATGAACATCATCTTGGGGGGGAGGCTTAGGAGAGGAAAAGTCTCTCTCAGTGCACCTCTAAGCATATTTCCCCTTTGTGAGATTGTCTGTTGTTGTGGGATGGGACACAATCAACAAATCACTGACATTTCTCCCTTTTTTTCTACCCAGCCCAGTGTAAACGACTGGATGGGGGCTTAGTTAAGCTGAAGGAAGCTGCTATACAGCTGGCTGAGCTGAACCAGAAACTTGCTGAGCAAAAGATTGTGCTGACAGAGAAAACAGCTGCTTGTGAGGCTTTACTACAAGAGATTTCAGCAAACACAGAAGTAGGTGGGTACTTTACAACTGCTGAAGGCTGAGGTGATGGCACTGTAAACACAGGCAAGCTGGCAACACAGAGACTGAGCTGATGGGAATTTCTGATGTTTAGCAAAGAGTAAATCTGTACTGGTCTATCAGTTTATGTTCTGTATACAATCTGAGTAATACATTAATGGTCCTGCCTTTACAATTCCTAGCTGAGGTGAAGAAAAAACTGGCTGAAGAAAAAGCTGTAGAGATACAGGAGCAGAATAAGATTATTGCTGTGGAGAAGGCAGAGGCTGAGGAAGCTTTGGATCAAATCAAGCCTATTTTAGAAGCTGCCAAACTGGAGGTTGAGAAGCTTGACAAGGCTGAAGTCACTGAACTCAGGTGACTCTTTTGGAGGAACAGTAGGATAAACTCTTGGAAATTCACTGAGAGACCCCTATTTGCAGGGTCTGAGCCTTAGTCTCACCTTTCTCACTTGCCTGTGAAAGCCAGGACATCAGCTGTGTGGGTGCAGAGTCATGACAGAATCCCTGATTCCTAGCCCAGGACTTCACCCTAAGCCATTTCCTCCAGGCCTTTGGTGTCTTCCCTGTATTTCTCTGCCCTGTCTGATGCACCAGGACCTGCTGTGCTTTTTGCCTGAACAGTGACTTCCAAACCCCTTCATTCCTCCTCTGTTTTTTTCTGTGTGGACAGGAACCAGTTACTTTTCAGGGTTGCTTTCATAGCACAAAAATGTTTTTCCCTGCTGAATGAACTTCTCCTTTGATTTTATAATGCATCTTGTATTTGGGGATCAATATAAAGGCACACCCAGTCCTTGGCTCTCCCTGACATAGCTGTCCCCAAAAGAGAAATGGCTCTCCCTTTTTTGCCACACTTGTTCAGTTTCCTTTCTCTTGTAATCTCTGGATTTTCCTCTCTTTGGGCAGCTGCTTCACTGCCCTGGGGAAGAATACAGCCTCTCAGGGTTCCAGGCCTTCCACTGTTGAAATCCTTTAGCATTTCATGGATCAGGTTGTCTGAACACAAGAATTTTGATCTTTGGAGTAGTTAATAATTTGTTGTCTGTCCTGGGTTCTCTTTTCTGATGGACAAGCTCCTGTGTTGCAATCCCTCTCTAACAGGAAGTCCTCCTGCCTGGCATCATGTGCTTAGTCTCCTCCCTTTTCTCTTCCACTGTCTCCTTCTGTTTTCCAGATCCTTTGCAACACCCCCTAAGCAGGTGCAGGTTGTCCTGGACTGTATTCTCATCATGAGAGGTTACAAGGAGCTGAACTGGAAGACAGCCAAGGCCATGATGGCTGACCCAAACTTCCTGAGACAGCTGTTGACCACGGATTTTAGGGGAATTCCCTGGAGCAATGTGAAAGCCATGCGAGGTGAGTTCCTGCTCTGTGTGCTTGGAATGAACAGGGGAGCTTGGTGGTGTGGTTATCCATGTCAGCAGCAATCCTCCCAGTGGAGTTTGGGAGGGTGGGACTCACCTTGTGCCCACAGTGCTGCAGATGTTGCACTGTTGGGATGACTGGATTTTTCAGAGTTCAAAGACCTGCTCGTGTTCCATCCAGTTTAAAGCTCACCTGGAGTCTTACAGGCTCTGCTTTAAAGCAGGCAAGGAACACACAGTAGGCCTGCTCTCTCCTTCTAGCTGCTTAGTAGAATTATGGCCTCATCCAAGTGCTGGCAATTAAAATGTGATGTTACAGAGTGGAAAGCAGATAAGCTGCCCCTGAAGTTTGTGGACTAAACTTTGTACATACTCTTAAAGGTGCAATCCAGAGCAGTTCCATTAAAAGGGGAATGTGGGTCTTGGAGCAAAATTGCACCTGACTGCTGCAGAGAAGACAACCCATGAACCTCAGACATGCTGAACAACTCCTGATCACGCTCCCTTCATGGAGAAAGAACCTGAGAAATCACTGGGAATGTTGTGCTTGTGTTGTCACAGCCCAGCAGCTTCATCTTAAAGTTGGAGTCTCTTTAATAGTCTGACAGATATTTCACATTGTCTGTCACAGCACTGGCATGCTCACTTGCATTATTTTTGTGTTTGCCAATTTAGCTCTGTTAAGGAATCTTAACACTACCTTCAGTGAAATGGAAATGATCAGCAGAGCAGGACTGGGAATGATGAAGTTTGCTGAGGCAGTGGTGACCTACTGTGATGTAGTGAAAACAGTCAAGCCAAAGGAAGAAAAGGTAAAATGTATTGGATTCAAACTCAGAGAGGCTAAAGGAGCATTCTGATGAAAAAGATAATACTTGACAAGTTGATAGACTTCCACTTCTCCTCTTGAAGTGCTTAAAAAGAGGTGTTTAGGAGAGCTGCTGCAGAGGAAGTGAGGCAGGTACTCAGTCACAAATTGCTGTGTTGTGACATGATGCTGGGATGTGAGTTGCCATCCATGCTTGAAAGAGGAGGGAGGAACGTGTTCAGTTGAGTTCTATAATCTGACGTGCTTAGAAAAACAGTTTATAGCTGTCTACTAAAACCAGACTTCAAAACGTGGCATTTGGACAGAGCAGAGTTCAGAAGAACACAAAATCCACGTCCCTGAAGCACAGACCTTTTGATAAACTTTTTTTAGTGTGACTGGAAAGTTAGCTGTAATACCAAAGGGAGTCTAATGTCCAACAGATGACACTGAGAAACTTTTGTCAAGAAAAGGTTATTGTATACAACTGACTATTGAGAAAGTATATTCACTACATGTATCTGACTGTTTTTGGGGCCATAATATTGTTGTTATTAAGCAGAAAAACCTCCCCTTTTGTCAGGGGATGAGAGTCCTGTGGACACTTTAAAATATAAGAAATAGCCAAAAGAAATCTGAAAACTTAGGACTCCTCTCCAAACCTCTTCTTTCCTCTGACACTCGTGTTTCCTTCCCAATGTCATGTAGGTGGCAAGGCTGGAACGGAACTACCTCTTAAGTAAGCGGGAACTGGAAAAGATACAGGCAGAGCTGGCTGCTCTCCAGGCGGAGCTTAAGGCTCTGGATGACAAATACCAGCAGGCAATAAAAGAAAACCAAAAGTTACAAGAAGAAGCAGAGATTATGCAGAGAAGATTAGAGGCTGCTGACAAGCTCATTGCGGGCTTGAAATCTGAGAATGAGAGGTAAGTCTGGATTCAAAGGGGATGTTTCTGACCTCAGAGGGTCGTGTGTCAGGGATAAAAGGTGTCAAGTGGAGGCATTTTTGGAAATGTCACTTCCTATGGTGTTTGTTGCTGAGAAGAGCTGTTATCCATTCTAACCTAATATCCATTAACTCAGGTTAAAAGGAACAAGGTTCAGATCAACCCAGTCTCTGGCCATCATAGTAGTGAGAACAACTGATTCTAGTCTCAACCTGTATCTAAAGTAGCAGCAGCTGGAAATTCTGCACATAAACCCCATCTCCCTGGTACAGTCTGACACAGGATTCTCTTATAATCGTACCAGGTGGACAGAGGAATTCAAGGAGTATGAAATCCGACAGGTGAAGCTGCTTGGAGACTGTCTGCTGGCTGCTGCCTTTCTGTGCTACGAGGGCGCCTTCAGCTGGGAGTTCCGCCACGAGATGATGTATCAAGTGTGGCAGAAGGATATCATCTCCCGAGAAATTCCATGCAGTGAACCCTTCAAGTTAGAAAGTCTCCTGACTAATGAGGTGGAGGTCAGCAGGTATGTCCAGTCAGGAAACCCAGTGACTACTGAAGGTGAGATTATGAAGTGGGAGTTTGGAGCTGAGTGTGCAGCACAGAATTGAGACAATCCTACCTTCATGTCAAGAGAGGGAGACACATTATTTTCGTTCTGGTTAATGGAGGCCATTTGTTGTAACAAATGGTTGTACTTTGCAATCCATGGGCATTCACTGAACTCGGACACACATAACACCATTTCTAGGAAATTTGTTAAGAGCTATCTATAAAATGTGTTCCCATAACCCAGCAGGTGTCTTTTCATTGACTTCAGTGGATTTGGTATTAAATTCATGCTCAGATAGCCCATATGTCAGCTACTGCAGGGTTACTCACCAAAGACAGCAGTGTTTTGAGCAGTGCAGTTCCAGATCACTCAGGCAGTGGGTCAGTCTGGGGTTTGGCACTGTTCTCACAGTCCCATACACTGTGGGTTTCCTGCTGTGTCTAACTGTTCTCAGTGAATTGCACACTTTTACTGACAAATAAACTGTGCTGCTCTCCCATCGAGTTTCATCCCAGCCTGCTCTTTGGTCCATTCTGTTCCCAGGTGGGTTTCCCAGGGGTTGCCTCCAGATGAGCTCTCTGTCCAGAACGGCATCCTGACAACATACGCGAGCCGCTTCCCACTCTGTATTGACCCACAACAACAGGCATTACACTGGATTAAGAAGAAAGAAGAAAAATATAATCTGAGGGTAAAGATAAAAGATTCTTTTACCTCGTTACTGGTTGTTTTCAAAGCTGCATAAATCCCTGTCAGCTTGAATTGTGAACCAGTTATATATTATAGAATCATAGAATGGTTTGGACACCTCCCACCAGCCCAGGTTGCTCCAAGCCCCACCCAGCCTGGCCTTGAACACTTCCAGGGATGGGGCAGCCACAGCTTCCCTGGCCAGGGCCTCACATCCTCTGAGTAAAGAATTTTTTCCCAATATCCCATCTAACCCTGCCCTCTCTCAATGTAAAGCCATTCCCCCTTGTTCTTTTGCTAAGTGTCCATGTCAAAAATCCCACTCCATCTCTCTTGATGCCCCTTTAGGCACTGGAAGGTGCTGTAAAGTTTCCCTGGAGCCTTCTCTTTTCCAGGATGAACAATCCCAACTCTCTCAGCCTGTCTGTATATGCAGAAACAATATAACCCAAAGGCTGGTGTAGATTGTGGTTTATCTCAGCTCCAGGAGGGAATTTTTCCTGTAGCACAATAAACACAGTCAGAGGCACAGTTAGAACTTTGAAGAGTAGTTCTCCAAATGGAAATTGTTCTCAACTGATCAGAAAAAAGCACCTTTAATGTTTTGTACAAGTGCAGTTTGTGTATTTGTGGGAGGAAAGACTAAAAGGAGCAAAAAACAAATTTTATTAACACTGGCAGCTATAGCAAAACAATAATGTTCAGCAAATTATCACTTCTTTCAACTCTTCCCCTTGTTCTCTTGCAGATGGCTTCCTTTAATGACCCAGATTTCCTTAAGCAACTGGAACTGGCCATAAAGTATGGAAACCCTTTCTTGTTGCACAGTGTGGATGAGTACATCGATCCTGTGATAGACAATGTCCTGGAGAAGAACATCAAAGTGGCACAGGGGCGAGCATTCATCATCCTGGGGGACAAAGAGGTTGACTATGACAGTAACTTTAGGTTGTACCTGAATACCAAGTTAGCAAACCCAAAGTATTCTCCCTCTGTGTTTGGCAAAGCCATGGTTATCAATTATACAGGTGAGCCCAAGTGTGGATGTAGTGACAAAGTAGTGAGTGTGCTGCAGTGCAAATTTAGGGCCTGGGTTGTTTCTGAAAGCTCAGTGGAACTCTAAAAAACTCAGTCTTTGTTGTACTTAGCATCTGATTTAGTGGAAAATCCTTCTCATTTCTCTCTTCCAATCTGCAGCTGAGCTAAATCTCTCTTCCTGCACCTGTCAGGTGAGGGTGCTTTGGTACAATTAAGATCTAGAGTCATTAACCAAGTCACTCTGTTGCACTACTGTAGCTTTATGAGATGCTGGAGATTAACTAGATTGTAGGAGAGCTCTCCTGTGACTGGAAACAGCTGTGTCCATGTGTTGCACCTGTAGTGACCCTGAAGGGACTGGAGGATCAGCTGCTCAGCGTCATCACCGGCTTCGAAAGGAGGGAGTTGGAAGAGCAGAGAGAACGTCTCATCCAGGAGACAAGTGAGAACAAAAACCTGCTGAAAGACTTGGAAGACACTCTCCTTCATGGACTGACATCTTCCACAGGAAACATGCTGGACAATGTGGAGTTGGTGGAAACCCTGGAAGAGACAAAATTCAAAGCTACTGAGGTACCAGCTCTGGGCTTTTTGGCAGGATGTTTTCTAACAGAACATGGTTTTTCCTTTTTCACTGAGGGGCAGGCACTGGGCAGCTCTGGTTCTTGTGATAGAATAGGTACCCTCTGGATCAGCACAGCAATTCCAGGTGTCTGAAATCCCTGTTTTACAGGTGATTGAGAAACTGAAGCTGGCTGAGCTGACGGCGGCGGATATCGACGGCCTTCGGGATGGCTACAGACCAGCTGCCAGGAGAGGGGCCATCCTCTTCTCTGTGCTGTCTGAAATGGCCCTGGTCAACATCATGTATCAGTTCTCACTCGTCTCCTTCTTGGAGGTTTTTGGGTTCTCTCTTCGGAAATCCATGCCCAGCCCGATTCTCACGAAGAGGTTAAAGAACATCATGGATACGCTGACCTTGAACACCTACAACTATGGCTGCACAGGTCAGTGGCACCCCTGGGGGGCTCAGACTGCTGGGCAAAGCCATGACTTCCATTGGTTTAATTGAAGAGGGAATTCCCAATGTTCAGGCTCAGCACTGCTCCTGGCTCACACTTCACTCCCTGCTACTTCTGTTAGAAGAAACTACACACATTAATGATGTAACTCTTGAGAAATGCAGCACAGTTAGGGGTAAATCACATCTGTGCTGTATTGACTCTGTTAGCCTGATGTAAAGCCCCATCTTTGATCACCCTGGTCACAGAATGGTAGAATCTTTAAGGCTGGAAAAGACCTTTAAGATCATCAGGTCCCACTGTCAATCAAATGTTCTTTGTGGGGTGACCAGAACACAGAATCCTGGAATGGTTTGGGTTGGAAGGGCCCTTAAAGCTGATCCAGTTCCACTCCCTGCCATGGGCCGGGACATCTTCCACTAGCTCAGGTTGCTCCAAGCCCTGTCCAAGATGGCCTTGAACATTTCCAGGAATGGGGTATCCCATCAACCCCACAAGAGATGCAGGATGTGGATTTAAAGATTTCTCCAGCTCAACAGGCTTTAGCAGCTGATTTTGAAAATATTGTCCTTTTACCACAGGCTTGTTCGAGAAGCACAAGTTACTGTTCTCCTTTAATATGACTGTCAAGATAGAACAAGCTGATGGCAGAATTCCACAAGAAGAATTTGAGTTCTTTTTGAAAGGTAAAGTGAATATTTTTATATAAATATGTAGCTCTATGTGGTTATAGCTAGAAGATCTTTTGAAGACAGATCTTTGACTAGAAAGGATTTCCTAAGAGTCACTGAGCTTTACACAGACTGAGGATTCTGTTATTTCTGTGTTTGTTTACCTTTGTTAAACAGTGAAGGGGCTAATCTTTCTCTGTTGACAAACCTCACATTAGCTAATTGCTAGGATGTTACCTGAGGAAATAATCTGTGGTTCTTTTGGGGCTGTGTGTGCATAATTTTAGAATTGCTTGCAAAGCTAACGCTCCACCTTTTGCAAGCACTTGTAAAATCCATCTTTCCTTCAGCAGACCAGTCTAATCCTACAGGGATTCCGAAACAAACTTCCAGTTGCTTCCTCTGTGCTTGGGGCTGTCTGTGGGGACCTTCTGCCATGGCCATTCACTCTGGTTTCCCACTGTCACCAGGCAATATTTCCCTGGAGAAGAGTGCCCGAAAGAAACCGTACGCGTGGCTTCCAGACCAGGGCTGGGAAGATTTGATTCGCTTGTCTGAGCTCTTTCCTGACACATTTGAATCTCTTCCAGACGATGTGGAAGACAATCCAGAAGTATGGAGAAATGTATGTGAGTTTTTTTGCAATCCTGGTGTCTCCTAGCTTTGATTTAACTGATACTAAATGTCTCAGCACTGTACAGGAGGAATGTCATTGCAGGCTCCTTCCACAAGGCCTTGCTTTTCTTCCTGGCCTCTGTTAGTGATTGGCTTATTTGCAGAATAATTAAGGATTATATTATTTAAAAAATGAACAAAACCCAATCTTCCCTGGTAAACTGTAGATTCTTTATGTGTCAGTCAAATGCCCTAGAGGAGTTATTTGCCCTGTTGGAGTCCGTGGAATTTTTTCCTCTTGATTTCAGCAGTCAACATTTCACTGGTGTTTTTGTGCTGCTCAATTGTACTTTGATCTTGTGGCAGTGAGTTCTATAGGCTGGTGACAAACACAGACTTCCTTTGTTCCTCTGCAGTTTCATTCCATGGCTTTTTGCTATAGAAGTCTTCCTGTAAGCAATCTGTTAACACTTGTTGCTTGGCATGCTGTTTTCCATATCTTATGAGAATTACTTGACATGAAATGAAAGTACAAATGCATTTCTGGACTTGAATAATCTGATAAAGCTGGATTTTTTACCTTCACCTCATCTTTTAATATTTACTTGCAGCTGATTGATTTTGTTTTCCTTGTGTCTCTTGGCTCCTCATCCATGACATTGGTTTTCTCTTTCCTGGTAACTTCCCTGACAGAGCTGTTTGATTCTTGTGCCTTGTGTGCCCTCTTTCCCTGCCAGTGGTATGACACAGATGCCCTGGAGCAGACCCCCTTCCCGATGCATTACCAGGACAGTCTCACAGACTTCCAGAGGCTGCTGCTTCTGCGCTGCTTCCGTGTGGACCGGCTGTACCGGGCAGTGACCGACTTTGTGACAGTGACAATGGGGGAGACGTAAGTCACACTCCCCTTCCCAGTCCAAATCACACCACTCAGGGGTTTCCCACAGGGCTGGAGCTGGAACCACTGGGGTAAATGGGCTTGTGATGTGCCTGAACTGCAGAGCAGGAGCTGTGTCTGAATGATTTCCATGTGCAGTGTGTGGTGAGCGTTGCTGTTTGGGTACAGGTCACTGTTCACACACAGAGGCTGCTCCGTGTAAAGCAGCAGCTTTTTGGGCTTCTCTCCCTGCCAGGTATGTGCAGCCCCCCGTGATCAGCTTCGAGGCCATCCTGCAGCAGAGCAGCCCTTACTCACCTGTGGTTTTCATCTTAAGTCCTGGCTCTGATCCTGTCAATGACCTCATGAAACTGGCTGAGAGGACGGAGTTTGCAGCAGAGAGACTCAAATTCCTGGCCATGGGACAAGGCCAAGAGAAGGTACCCTGGGTGGGAGGGTGGGGATGTGCTGGTGCAGCAAGGCTGTGAATTGTAAGCTGTGCTCCCAATGCTCTGGGACTGATGAAATCTCCTTTCCAAAGGTCTGTTCCATTTTAAAGCAGGGTACTTCATAGTTCTGACATAGATTTGCTAGTCTGGGAATGACACCTTCTGAACATGAAAGGGGGCATTTGGCTGACAGGCCGCTGTTGTGGTTTGGCTGAGGGTATATCCAGAATCACATTGTCAGCTATTAAAATAGTTGAACTGAAAAGATGCTACTCTGCAGCCTTTCAGAGGTTATCAGTGACCTGGAGCTCTAAGGACATGAGGTATTTGGAAATCACAGTGGTTTGTTACCCAGAAGATATTCTGCCTTTCCTTGTTATAGACACTAAGGAAGGATGTCCAAAGCCTGACAGCTGACTGAATTTGCCATGATTTCAGTCAGAGGGAGAGCTCCTGTCAGATTCATTTAGACCACCAGTTCCTAGACTAATCTTTACCCTCTCTTGGGCCATGCACACTCCTGTGCTGTTTGGAAACACTTCAGTGCTCTGCATGACTTTTAATTTCCAAAGGAATTAATGAAATAAAAACATCCAGAGCAACATCTTGTGGTATGGGAAAAGGTCTGTTCTCATCAAGGGGCATCCTGGTAAGTGCTGAGACCAAAAGGCTGAGTGTGCACCAGGAAAAGCCCCCGCAGGAGCTCAGCAGGAGCAGTTTGCTCACAGGAGAGAGGGAAGGTTCCTCACAGATGGTTCCTCCCCGTCTCCAGATTGCTCTGCAGATGCTGGAGGAGGCAGTGGTTCATGGAGACTGGCTCATGCTGCAGAACTGTCACCTCCTGGTGAAGTGGCTCATCCATCTGGAAAAGGCCCTGGAGAAAATTACAGAGCCTCATGAAGACTTTCGCCTCTGGCTGACGACTGACCCAACTAAGGGCTTCCCAATTGGGATCCTGCAGAAGGCCCTAAAGGTAACTGTGCATGGGAGACCCCAGTCAGGAGGACGTGTCCTGTCACTGGGACTCAGCAGAGCAGGCTGGCTCTGCTGGCTGAGCTGAGGGCAGCACCCTGACGCAGGCTAAGGCACTCACTTTTTGTCTTTATAAGTGAAATCCTATTTTCATCATCCTGTTTATCTTACTGGGATGATTCCTTTGGGTGAAAGCTGCTGTTCAGCTGCTTTTTTCTGAAGCAGTTATTTCTCAGTAGAGGTTTGGGAAGAAACCTGGATATGGGACAAGTGCTCTTTAGATTGAAATGCTGCCACAAGTGAGGAATATCTGGAGAGCCAGAAACAGCCCATCAGCCCTGATGCTGCAGTGCAGGACTGAGGCCTGGCAGCAGTGCCCGTGGAGCAGCCCTTGCAATAGGATCATGGTTTCCAGCTGCTTCTTCAGGCTGCAGCATTTACCACCAGAGTCTGAGCTGATTACTTTGAAGGCACAAGCCATGGGTCTGGCCTGATGTCCTTTTCCAGGGCTGCTTTGCTGCTGTTGTGACCTGTCCTGTGAACCCTGTTACTTCATTTCACAGCTTGGAAGGCAGTGGGGTGAGAGGCCAGTCCGTGTGAGCCCCGGTGACAGCTCTGGGCTGTTCTCCAGCAGGGGGGAGAAGGGATCTGGGTGGATCTTTAAGGCTGCAGATCCACCCTCTGTGGGTCTTGCCAGGAGCAGGGAGAATGGAGGTTTTACAGCACTTTGGAAAAGCCACCAGGGAGTGGCTCTGGCAGTTTGATCAGCACTAAAGCATATTAAAGACTGTAAAGCCCTTTACTAGGGATATAGAGCACATCAATATGTGTGAAGTAATGGTATTTCAGTAAATTAGATTGTCAAGTGGGAGAAAGACTGATGTCTTGCCAATAACATGACTATTTCTAAAATAATAGCAAGGTTCTCTTTACATAGGTGTGTTTACCTTGATAAGCTTAAAAAGGTCTGTTTAATGTCTTTATTCATGAAAAAAGTCCTTATTGATAGGAATTTGGAAAGCTGCCTGAAATGTTCAACCTCACATTGTGTAGCTTACTTGATGTGGTGTATTTACAGCTTCTTTTCCTCAAGGTATCCAGAAACTGATGGATTCCCTAATTATTTTGACAGGTTGTTACAGAACCACCTAATGGTCTGAAACTGAACATGAGAGCCACCTACTTCAAAATTCCCCAGGAAGCCTTGGAGCAGTGCCCACATCCTGCCTTTAAGTCCTTAGTCTATGTCTTGGCATTTTTCCATGCTGTGGTTCAGGAGAGAAGGAAGTTTGGGAAGGTTGGCTGGAACGTGCCCTATGATTTTAATGAATCTGATTTCCAGGTAAGAAAACCATTATGATGCCTCTTATATTCTTGAGTAGCTCAGACTACTTCTGAAAACATAGAATGTATCCTGCTTTAATCCTTTCTCACAGTTAGATATTGCTTAGTGTTTTTTTCCTGCTTCTGTGGGGTAATGGAGACTCCTGATCTTCTATAATTAAATATCTAAAATAATATAATAATTAAATAACTAAAAATTAGATTCCAAATATTTCATGTTTATGTTGCCTCTCTCATGGCTTTCTTTTCTTAGGATGATTTATACTTACATTTTTAATTATTTCAGAAAGAAATGTTAGTTTTCAAACAACTACATGAAATAAAATCTATTAATATCTGTATACGAATATATGAATATATGTATATATATGAATATATGTATATCTGATTTATGAATCTTTTCTCACATGTTCCAACACCTTTCTTAGGTCTGCATGGAAATCCTTAACACATACTTGACAAAAGCTTTTGAACAAAAAGATGATCAAATCCCTTGGAGCAGTCTCAAATACCTAATTGGGGAGGTGAGTGCCTGCAGTGCCACTGATGGAGCAAGAATCCAGATAAATGAAGTTTCCTCTCTGCATGGGCTGCACCAAGTGAAGCCAGTGGGGAATCATTCCTGGATGGGTTTAAACTCCAGTGTGGCCCTGAGCACGGGCCTTAATCCCAGTCTTGGGGAAACAGAGCCACTGTGTAACTGCACAGCAGGGAATTAAATTAGGGTGCTTCATTAATCCTGGGAGCCCCTGGGATCCTGTGGTGGAAGGCTGTGAGCAGCACAAGTGCACAGTGTTCCTGGCACAGGGGCTGTCCCTGGAGCTGGACAGAGGTGGGTCCCAAAGCTCCTGCAGGGAGCTGTGAGGCAGCTGCTCTGCCCTGTCCAGCTGCTGGCACGTGAAATCCTGCACAACACTGGGGTTTTGCAGCACTTACTCCCAGCTGAGCATGGGCTGGTACCTCAGGAAGGTTCTGCTGCACATAAATCACCAAGGTGGGTGATCAGAGCAGCTCTCTCCAGGCCAAGGCCAAGTAATTCCTGCCTGTCCCCCTTAAGGGGCTGGAGAAGATCCCTTGGTATCCATAAGGGAGACAGTGTTACACCAGAGCTGCTGCAGGAATATTGGACCTTTTGGTGGTATTTTAAACTGTATTTTCTGCTCCAAAGCCAGTGTTGTGACACTGATGTACCTGATCTCCAGGTCATGTACGGAGGGCGCGCCATCGACAGCTTTGACCGGCGCATCCTGACCGTGTACATGGATGAGTACCTGGGGGACTTCCTGTTTGACACCTTCCAGCTCTTCCACTTCTATAAAAGTGACAAGGTTGATTATAAAATTCCAAAAGGGACTGGAAAAGATGACTATGTTGGTAAGAAATGCCTTGCCTGCCACATACATTAGCGTTAAAGTGTCCTCCCAGTATCCTTTCTATCCATACATCCACTGCTTTACAGGAGCTGCCCTTTGGAGTGTGAGTTTATCAGTGAGCTCCTCAGGTCTTTTTAAAAACCCAAAACCTCAGTTAAGCAGGGTGGTAATTTTGTTAAGTGATGCATTTCTGGGGGGGTCTGGGTGTGTTTAACAGCGTTTATTTGCTCTGTGTGCTGTTCCCTGTGCCTGGTGGCTGTGGGCTCACAGAGCACCTGTGGTTGTGTTCCAGAGGCCATAGAAGCTCTGCCACTTTCCAACACTCCAGAGGTGCTCGGCCTTCACGCCAACGCCGAGATCGGGTATTACACGCAGGCAGTGCGGGACATGTGGACTCACCTGCTGGAGCTGCAGCCCCAAACAGGTGTGTGGTGTCTGAACGGGGTTGGTGAGGAGGAAATCGGGGCTGTGTCCTGGGACTGTGACACCAGCCATGTCACAGCACTCTGTGTGTGTGTGGGGAGTGGGAAAGGGGGTCTGTGTCCCAGCTCCAGGGACTGGGGGGTGAGCAGAGCCACGGCACAGCCTGGAAATAGCTCAGTGCATGCCCAGAGGCACAGCTGGAGACACACAGAGAGTCTGGTGGGTAAATATCACAGCAGCACCACAAACTGATGCCAAAAGGTGACTCCTCCTCTCAGAGAATTAATCATGGAATGGGTGGCCTGTACAGAGTCTCACTGAAACTTTTTGTTGCAGGTGAAACTGGTACCGGAATTAGCCGAGATGAATATATTGCAAACATTGCCAAGGATATAGAAAACAAATTACCCCAAGTATTTGATCTTGACCAGATACGGAAAGCTTTTGGCACAAACATCTCCCCTACGACTGTGGTGCTGCTGCAGGAACTGGAACGGTTCAATAAGCTGATCGTTCGAATGGCGAAGTCGCTGGCTGAGCTACAGCGTGTAAGTAAATCCTCAGCAGCTCCATGGAAACAGCTGGGCTTTACCTGCCCCAGGCTGGCACTCAGAACCCTCCCTGTCTTTCCAGGCCTTGGCTGGGGAGGTTGGAATGAGCAGTGAACTGGATGATGTGGCTCAAGCTCTCTTCAACGGGCAGATTCCTGGCATCTGGCGGCGCTTGGCCCCCGACACACTCAAAACACTTGGGAATTGGATCATTTTCTTTCAAGATCGGTATAACCAGTACTCCAGCTGGGTAAGCAAGTGCCTCCAGAAAGCTTTTTGTTCTGTTAATCTGCACGATGTGCTGTGCAGATGGTTGGGTGCAGAAGGCAGTGAACTAGTGCCAATCACAGCACGGCTGTGGCTGCAAGGCAGACTCCCCCTGGCCAAGTACCAGGTGCTGCCCCTTCTGTGATTGCAGGTTAACGAGGGGGAGCCCCCTGTGATGTGGCTGTCGGGCCTCCACATTCCCGAATCCTACCTGACTGCTCTTGTTCAAGCCACCTGCAGGAAAAACAGGTGGCCCCTGGATCACTCCACCCTCTACACAGAGGTAACCAAGTTCAGGACCGCAGAAGAAATCACTGAAGGGTCTAGTCATGGTAGGTGCTGTTATTTGGCAAAAATAATAAAGTAGTTAATTGGTGAGAGAGTAAATTACCTGGCCCATTCTTTATTGATGTCCTTCTTCACCAAGTGCCCAAGACAAGGACTGCAGAACACTTGTCTTAAACTGATCTTTTCTAGTAGCTCAGGTTACACAAGTGCTGCCTTTTCTGCCTTCCCAGGCTGCTTTGTTTCTGGCCTGTTCCTGGAAGGCGCAGACTGGGACATGGAGAAGGGCTGCCTTGTCCAAAGCAAGCCCCGCGTGGCCGTGGTGGAGCTGCCCATCCTGAGGATCATCCCCACGGAGGCACACAGGCTCAGACTGCAGGTACAGCTCCTTGGGGACATGGTGGCCAACCAGTTATGCCCTTCCTTCTCTTGTCACATCTCCAGAGCTGGTGGTCCCTGCCCTCTCAGACCAGACCCTGGATTTTATCATTACCTGGTTTCACACTTCTCCTTAACAGTCCCCACCATTACAGTTTTTCTTTTCTAAAGGGGTTGATGCATCTGTTGCCTCTTTTCAGGCACGTTGGGACAGGGATCTGGGAACACTCTTACACTCCCCCTACTCTTTCAATTATTTCCGATCCCCAGATAGTGACATAAAGAACATTTACGTTTTCTGGGTATTGGATATTTAAGACCTCCCAAAAAAAAAGAATTACTGAAGGCAGTCCCTCCTTGTTCGGTCCATGTGGTACCTGAGGCCCTGCTCAGTGTCCTTGTCCCCTTCCAGAACACGCTCCGGACCCCCGTGTACACAACGTCCCAGCGGCGGAACGCCATGGGCTTCGGCCTCGTCTTTGAAGCTGATCTTTACACCACCAGGCACATTTCCCACTGGGTCCTTCAAGGTGTTTGTCTCACCTTGAACGCAGACTGACAGGCAAGAGTAAGCACTACATCCTTCCCCCACAATCCGACCCTTTAGAGGGGCAGGGAAAAAACCTCACCCCAGGCAGAGATTCAGTGCCATGGGTGGGGTCACGTTCAGTCAGGCACACCTGACTTAAAATAGTATTAGTTTGGTTGTACCTTACTCTCAATAAACACATTGGAGGAGGGAAGTGTTTTCTGTAACCTGTGTTTCCTTTCGGAAAGGCTCCAAGCTGGTCTGTGGATGCAGAAGAGGGAAGAAGTTGGTCTCACACACACAAAGACTAAGATTTGCCTGGATGGTTGTAAGAAATGTCTTTAATTGCCCAAAGCATCACTTCTGCGGCGCCTGGAAGCAGTGCCTCCCACCAGCCTCCCACAGGCAGGGCAGGTCACTCATACAACACATCACCATAAAAATACGGTGAGAACAACCCAAGTAACCAAGAAAGACAGCAAACCTCAGAGGAACAAACTTGGTTTACCCAACCCTTTTGCAGGAACACAGCTTCTCCCTATCCCTCCCTCCCCCCCACCTGTGAAACAAATTCCTACCGCAGAGCCAGCAAGGCGCAACGCTGAGGCGGGTCTGGGGCTTTGGGACAGCGAGTGACGGAGGGCACAGAGGGGCAGGCAGGGCCAACCCCTCGGGCCGGGCTCAGCCCTGCTGGGAGGGTCATGCTGCACGGGAATCCAGCGGTACCACGGCGGGAGAAGAGCTCTGCCATCCTGCCAGTGCCTCTCGGGGACACTGACAGGGGCCCGAGGCTCCTGAGGGAGACACACACCAACACAGCTGCAGAAAAAGCTTGGGAGGGGCAGACTACAGCTGGCAAGGGGTGGGGACAGGGCAGGCAGGGGTCCTTCGTCAGCTGTCACAGAGAATACGCGTTCCAAATTTTTAAAGGCACATCATAAGCTTAGCAGCATTTGGGAGCCAGTGTTTCTTGCTGGTCCTACTCAGAGGCTGCAGACAAGAGTGAAGCAGAGGTGAGCTGGAGGTGCTGATCAGAATGTAAGAAAAATGGTCAAATTTGTGCTCCTTTCCCCAAATTACACATCCTCCCAGCTCCCAGTATGCCTTTCTTTCCTAGGAAAAAAATAATAATTAAAAAAAAAAGAGTCAAGTAGTCTAACAGCTGTTGGGTCTACCTGCTGCTTACTAGAAAGGAGTAGGGGAATTTGGGCAAGTGCAAGGCAAGTCCATCCCAATCCACAAGGACAGAAATCCAGGATGCCAGGTTCTCCTGTGTGAATTGGTTATATCACTTAAAAGTAAATACATTTTAGAGGGGCAGCTCAGGTTTCTAAGCTGGCAGCAGCCAGCACTGTCTGATGATGCCCAGAACAAGAGTAAGGTTTTTAGGAAACAAAAATAATCCCTTTACAAAAAAGTGCAGGTTAGAGCATAAAGAACCATTTCCACATTGGATAGCCAGTTACATTTCCTCCCTGGAAAAGGAGCTCTGAGCCAGTATGGAAGGTGCTACAAGTGCAGTGTACTGACTAGCATAAATGTGTGTATTTGATTAAAAAAACAAAAAAACAACCCCAAAACCAAACTAACCCCCCCAAGCAACCCAGTGTTCATACTCTATGAGGGTCATTAACCCTTTGAATGGTGCTTCCCCCACCCATATTTACTTAAAGCCACAAACCAAAGTACTTAGGATTAATCAAGTAGTGCTTGCTGGGACTCTGGAGATGTCCTTAGGTCATTAAAGTGAAGGTGCATGTGCACAGCCTTCAGTGCTGCTGTGAGAGTGGCTGTCACGGCACTCAGTGGTGGGAGTGGGGACAGCAGACCCTCTGACAGGCCCCCTGTGTGGCTGAGGTTTGAGTCAGGCTGTTCTCTCTCCATGGCTCACTAACGCAGCCCGCACCTCTGTCCACACGTGCACTTACACTAAAGGGAGCAGCGCTCGGAAGCAAGCAGGGCCCCCTGATTTGGCCACAGCATGGAGTGGTTATAATATACCTTGCCATATGAACACAGTCCTAGGAGGTTTCATTAGAGGAGCAAAATGTATTAATGATGTACCTGGAAGGAGTTTGGCATGCATGGGGCATCAAAAGAAACTTCACCGCAGGTGCTATTCACCCTACAGGATCACAGTGCGTAACCAGCACAGAACGGCCTTCCCGTGGTGTACTCAGACAGTTCTGTCTGTCCCCGAGTGCTTTCTGACCACTTTGCCTCCATGGACCTGATCCACGGCCAGCGTCTCCACCTCGGGCTGGGCCTGGGAGGGCACGGCGTGGTGGATGCGATGGGCCACGCCGATGTGCGCCTTGTGCGGCTTCTCCCGGGCGGGGCTGTGCGACTCCCCGGGCGCGCGATCCGAGGCGATCGGCGGAATCACCAGCGGCCTCTCCTTGATCAGATGCACCTCTGCTGTCTCCCGGGCCAGCAGGAACGGTGTGGGATCGGGCATGGCATCCACGGGCTCCCGCAGCACCAGCTTCCGGCTCTCCGACCCTATTCTGTAGGCCTCTTCGAACTCGGGGTTCAGCGGTGTCGACAGGCTCTTCTTCATCCTGCGCCGCGGGGTCTCGGGCAGTTTGTCTTTGGGAGGGGACGGTTTATAGCTGGACAACACGGGGCTGCCAGACGGGGTCCCCTCCGAAGTCCCGCTGGCGCTCATCAGCTTCTTCTTGGTCGCGTGCAGCTGAGAGGTCAGGTAGGCGATGGTGCTCGTTCTCTGCTCCAGTTCACTGGACAACATGTTGAGCTTATGGCTTTTCATTTTTAACTCTTCCAAATACTTCTTTTCTCTTTCTTTAATAGTGTTTTCCAGCACCATTATCATTGCATTCTTTTGTTCAAGTTCTTTCAACAATTCACTGTTTTCAGCCTCTTTGATTTTCAGCTGAGCTTCCAGATCTTTGCACTTACTTTTGAGTTCATCACTTCGTGAACTCCCACTTTCTAGACAAACAGGAAGAGCACAAGTGTTTCAAGTCAACAACAGCCACAATTAAAACAGTGCAATAGTGCTCCCCTTGCCCCACCAAAGCCTTAAGGTTCAGGTGATACCCAACCCACACCACCCCGGTCCAGGAGGTTACTCTCAGGGAGTATTTGACTCCTGTGCTTCACCTGTTGTTAATATAATACATGTAGAATAACTAGGATCCAGTGTGTACATACATACATATATATATATATAAATTAAAAGCTTTGTGGTGTAATTACAACAAGAGCTCAGCTAAGTTTTAAAAACAGTCTCACTCTTCTGCCCCTAAAATGTGTGTCCTGTGTTCCCATACAGCATGCAGGACACTGACTGTCTAGTGGGGTCAGCAGTTCCACACACCATTTCTGGCTCTCTCACAGTTTTCCTGTGTGACCTTGGTAAAGAACTTGTGACATTTATTGCATAAATAAGTCTGGAAAGTAGAAAACTACGCTTATTATACGTTCAAATTTATAAAGTCCAACATCGCAGTGCAAAGTATCCCACTTACTTGTAATAGAAAAAATACAGAAAGTGAAAAAGATTAGGAAACTGAACATAAATATTAAAAGAAAAATGCCATGCATTCCTTACCTGACCAGTCTGAACTCTTTACAGTCAGCTCATATGTTAAATCTGAGGAAAAAAAGTTGTTGATTTTTGTTAGAACATCATCATGGGATCCCATACACCACCTGGTGAGCAGATTTACAGTGACAGACTTCAGCACACACAGAACTAACTTCCCACCACCCGCAGCACTAACAGCAGATCCACTGCCAATCTGCAAATGTGTAAGACAACCAAAGGATCAGCTGGGGGAAGCAGCTCCTCCATTCCTGGGAGAAGCACGGGGCAGGACTGGGCAGGGCACTCCCACCCCAGGCACCTGTGCAGTGCTGCTGCAGGCGACGCAGCTCCGCGTGCAGCCCCTTCAAGGTGTTGGCGTGTTCTCGCTGCAGGAACAGCAGGTTCTTCTGGGCACTCTGCAGCTGGTTCTCCAGGGTTGAGGTGGCCATCCTGACACACAGGCACCCTGCCAGGCAACAGACATGGAACTGTAAGGGCCAGTTACGCTGTGCATATGGAGATCCTCGCCCAGGAGCAGCAGGAATGGCTGAGTTCTGTTGTTAATGCATTGATGTGTGACCATCAAATGCCACGAAAGCTTTTTCTGTTTCAGCACTATTTTGATTAGAAGTGCTCTGAGTTCACCAAAAACATAATTATACCCTAGGCCAGAGCAGCACAGGGGACTCATTTCTTTGGAGTCAACACATTTAAGGGATTAACTTCAGACAGTCTTAAACCATTAATCCTGTTAAATGTTAAAAGTAGAGTTCCCAGGAATGGGTTAGTATGTCCCTGTCTTGCTGGGGGTTTCCACTTACCTCCAGGGACACAGGGACTGGTAACATCCCTGGACCAGAACAAGGAAGAAAGCAGTGAAATGCACCAGCACAGCCAGGCTGGTGGTACAGCCGTGGATGTGGCTGCCATGAGGGAACCTGCACAAAGGAAGCTCTGGCTGCTCCTGTGTTTCATCAGCCAGGCTGGTGCAGCATCAGTCCTGCACCAGCCCCAACAGGGAACAAGAAAACTGACAAGGATGGTGTTTGGTTCAAAGAGGAAACAGATTTTTCTTGCTCTTGTTATGAGTACATGGAAACCTGTTACGTCATCATTAGGCTTTCCTTGCAGAACAGCCTTATTAAAGTAGGCCTCGGCTCCAGCAGTGCCCAGAGATAGAAATGGGTAACTGTACCACACTGACAGGCACCCCTGAGGACCCCTGTGCTGCCAATGGTACAGCTGCTCCTGATGAGGCAACCATGGTTACAGCAGGAAAGGCTAAATTCCATTATATGCATAGTCTTGGAAAAAGCATTCCAGTAATTAGGTTACAAAGATAAGTGAAGAGTCAGGACTCCTGTTGCCTGGACAACCACCTGCAATGGCACTGCAACCACGTCCACCCCTTGTGCACAAGATGGACCTTAACAGGTTTGCCTTGGCATGGCAGGTGTTTTCCACTGGGCTCTTTTTGATATGTAGTTTTATGACAAAAATTTGTTCCTACCAGTTTAAAACTGGCAGAGCATAAACTCAGAGAAAGTAACATGCTTTTGTTATTCATAAACATAATACAGCTTTGTGTTTAATTCTATACTTTTAAATTCCCCAAAAGAGCCAGACTCGGTGCTCCTGCACCTTGGTAAGGCACTAAAGCCCCTGAGAGTGTGGTGTGGAAATCACACACACACAGAGCCTTCCTGATCTCACCTGTGACCTGAGCCTGCATCATCTTCTACTGACTTATCCCTACAGAAACAACTATTTAAAGGGAGGGTGCAAAAGATGTTGAAGGAATCCTGTTCTGTGCAGGGCCAAACAGCTCTTGGTTACTTTATAGCAGCGCTCAGAGATTAAGTTCAGTGCCCAGGAATGTGGGTAGCGGTGCCAGCTGTGCTTTGTTGAGTGAACCAGTCCTTCCACAACCACCATCGTTTGCAAACAAGCAAAAATTATGGACCAAACACATTCTAAAGAGAGGTTTCTGGGATGGCTGAACCAGACATAAACCCAGTTGTGTGTGCAGGGTTGTCCTCACCCAGGGCCATGGCCCAGGACACCCCACTGCGGCCACACTGGTGGCCCCTCGTGCCCACGGAGAGCTGTCTGAGCAGGGACTGCACAGTCACAGCAGTTACTGTGGGGCACCACTCATGCTGAAGATCCACAGTAGTTTAGCTGTGGCACATTCTCCAAGTGACACCATCCTGCTTGCAAAGCTGATTTCAGACAGACGGGAGCTTTACTGAATCATCCCTTTCCTTAAGTGCTCATTATACTCTGACCCACTGAGTGTGACAGTAGAATAAAGCCAGAGCTGCAGCCCTGACAGAGGCTCAGAAGGGATTCTTAATCAAGAAATGTATTCTCCAAAAGAAATGCTAAGCTCTGACAGCAGTAAGTGAAAGAACAGTGTGCACACAACAGCCCAGAGCCTCTGCTCTCACAATGGGTATTAATGCTGGCTTTACACCTCTAACTACGACCTCAAAAGGAAAATACTTCACCACCAGCAACAGACAGTGAGTGTTCATAGCTCAGTCCCTGCAAATAAACATGGTTTTTAAAAACTATTTTCTAAACGTTCAAAAAATCAGAACAAGGCTCTCAATAATAACCTCCTCAACTGCTTTTTACCTTGATCTCCTGCATCTGAAAGATCCCATCGGGATTACCCAAGAAGCAAGACATAACCAGAGGCAGGCAAGTGTTCCAGGCTTAGGAAGAAAATAACTCCCAGCCCCAGAGCAGCATCTTCCCTGCAGCAGCAGTAAGTTAATCAGTGACAGCAATTAAATCAACCCACGATGAGCTTTAGCTGCAGCCCCTCTGCACTAAGCAGTTTCCCACAACCCTCTGCAGCCTTCTGTGCTCTTCCTCCTCATGGTATCCTGGTTGTCTGGCCGTGCTCCCTGCCCTCCTTCAAGGGAAAGGGAAGGCACAGCATCCCTGGGTGTGTGGGCAGCAGCTCCAGTTCCACACCCACTCACCCCCCTGAACCCAGCACAGACAGGCACCGTGTGATCTGTGCCCCTGTGCTCTGGGGAAACCATCCACCATAAAACCAGGCAATGGGAAAGTGTCTGGCACAGACAGTCACTGTACAGAAAAATACAGGTTTGCTTTGAAGTCTGCACAAATTAGTGTTAACAGCAATATATTCCAGCTTGCTGTTCACTTTGCACCTATTTTACACCAAATCCTAAAACGCATAATTAGACTGAATATTCTTCAAGTCTGAGATTTGGATTAAAGGGATTCCAACTGAATATGCATTACATGTCAACCAAGCTCAGTTGCACAACATTAAAAATATTTTTGATTGCTTTTGCAGCCAAACTTGTATTTCTATCACACAAACAAGGGAAGAAAAAGAATCGATTATGCACCTGAGAATGCAGAATTAAGGGGTGCTCTTAATTTATAATCGCTCTTTCAAGTTTCAAAGCATGGCTTAACTTTGTGACAGTTGTCAGTGAATTTTGCTATAAAAATGAGTTTATAATTTTGCATGGTGTCCTTTGATCTTTATGTGACCTAAATAAACAGCAAAGTTGATTAGTTGTAAAATGCTGTGAATTTACAAACTATGCAAAGGAACTGTAAGTAGGGAAAGCAGGAAGAGAAGTCTTCTGTTCCATTCCTGCATTTTCAGGGACAGTTGGGGAAGATGCTACAATTGCATAAAACATTTTACTGAATGTTGGTGTCAAATTTGCCAGCAACTCACAGGAGATGATGCAAGTGAGACCCACTGACCCATGTGATCAGTCTGAATATTTTAAAAATTGGAATAGACTCAGGAAATCACGAAAAAGAAACAAATATAACTAATTAAAAAGAATATTTTAGTACAAGTCAGTGAACGTTTTCCCACCAATTCCCTGTGCAGATGCTTTGACTTAGGTCCAGGGAGGTTGGTTAGTGGGAATTACAGTTACTCCCAGCTCTTTGAAAATTCTCAACCCACTGATTCTTGGTATATAATGTTAAGAGCCACAAATCACACCCCAAAAACTGCTCCCATGACTAGCTGAGATCTGACAGAAAACGTGGTCTTGGGAGGGGTCAGGCGTAAAGACCAAACAAAAATCTCTTCAGTTGTGTCTCCCGTTGAGATTCCAAGAGGGAATCCTATAAAGCAGGCCTGGGATTGCACTAAGCTGATTTCACCTTAGGCTCTTTGAAACAAGAAGCTCAAGAAGCACAAGAGAAACAGCAAAATGCAGAAGTCACCAGTGCCCTTTCGAGCCCAGAGGAACAATCTTCACCTCCCACCGTGGAAATTGTGGGGCAGCTCCCAAAGCAACCAGGCTCTGGCTGGATCCCTCAGATAAATGTTGCCAGTGCTGGGAAGAAGCTGGGACTGCACAGGAGTTATGGCACTGTGCTTTTCCCCTTGTCCCCAGAGCAACTTAAAAAAATCCTCTGCTATGTTCTTATGGAGAAGGAACTGTGCAATGCAGAGCTTGGTTGGCAAAGTCCCCTGAGAATGCACGTGGCATTTGAGAAGGATGATAAAATATTAAAGGGGCACTGCAGCATTCAGTGGTGATGGTGCCACACCTCTCTGGCAGCAGCACTGCCCATAAACACCAACAGTGTCCAACCTGTCACAGCTCCACAGGCTTTATCCAGACAGTACACTGCACTCCACCCCTAAAACATCCACAATTTCTCATTTTTCAGGACCACCACACCACCAAACGTTTCTAAATGTAGCTCAAAGATTGAGACTCAACTCCTGCAAACAATGGATTCACAATTTCTCTTGAATATAGCCAAGGAGGAACAAATGGAATGAGTCAAACAAAAATCCCTTGGGAACTTTAAGTGCAACACTTTAATCCTGACTGCACCTACCTAAGCCCTCATCTTCCAGTAAAGCAGAGAAGGAAACTGAAATTAACAACCCTGTAAGCTCACCTCAAATATTAACTGCTCAGTCTTTTTTACATGTGCATGTTCCCTTCAAAAGGGAACAAAAATAAATAAGTCTTAATGTGAAAAAATATTAAATAAGAGCTTTCAAAATGCAGCTTCATCACATGCTCACCATAAACAGTTGCTAACATTTTAACAGCCACATCTTGCCTTGCAGAGGATGTGAAAGCTCTGGGCCTTTTCTGATCTTAAGCATTTGGAGGGAGTTCAAAATGTTTCAAGGCAACGAGAATCTGGCTGCGTATCAGGTGCCTCTGCACAAAATCAGAGCATCTCTATACCCTGCTGCAAGACAGGAGAAGGGAGATGTTAATCTCTGACCTCACAGTCCAAGGGAAGCTACTGGAACCAAGCCCAAGTACGCAGTTATTTAACATTTTCATTCCCTTTTGGTATCCACTAAACAGAAAACAATAATCCCCTTTTATATGGATGGGGTGACCACCCCAAGAAGCTGCTTTAGCTCTCTATCAACACATACCCAAATCTCCTTGAAACATGTATGGGCAGGCAGGCATTTTCCTCTCAACTGCTACCTGGTCAGTGCCCCCTCCAAATGTGACAAAAGCTGCCAAAATGCCATTTGTTTGCTAAACCAAACACAATTTCAAGAACTAAGCAAGGACACAGGATTCTCCTCATAAGAACCTTCCAAGTTTTAGCCAGTCCCCATTTTAAAGATTGCCACTGAACTGACCAAGCATTTCTAAATAAGACTGCTCCAATGCTGAAATGGCCAGCTGAGAGTCACTCTGCTGTTCTTTGCTTACATCAGCTCTCCATCTCCAGACATATGCCTTCCCCAAAGTGTTGGCTCAGCTCCTTTCAAAGGACATAATAAAGGAGACCTGCAGTCTCCACACTCAGCTCAAGGCCCTGGCTACCCTTCTGCTTGGACATTTGCTTTAAGCCCCCCCAAACTGATTCTATGACATCATTACACCCCTACTGACATCATCCAGCACTAACACAGTTTAGTGCCAGCCTGTTCCACAGTTTCAGATTTCTGTTCAACCCTCACTCACCTGTGCATCAGACTACACCATTTTAACTACCCCAGTGCTGCTAAATCAAGCTTTTTGGACAATATGCTTGGCCTACACATCCACCTCTGGACACCCCTCCCCTTCTCCAGTAATGAGCACTTATTGCAGCATCACCCTTTATCCCCCTCCTCCTCCGCATTAAAATACACCCATGCTCACACATCATTACTGACCCAATAACTTGTTCTCATGTTCTTTTCGTATTTGTGTTTTTAGCCAACTAAAATTAGTAGTTCTTTCCTGGAGACAATGGAGGAGAAGAAGGAACTGTGCCACTGTCCCCCAGAGAAAGGACATGATTTTGCTTTCTCAGCTCCTTTTCCATTTTTGCTGCTTTTGATGCTACCTCACTCAGTGGTTTCTCTGCCAGGCTTCCCCATCATTTTCTGATCAGAGATTCTGTAGACTCTTTACAGTTAATCTCTGAATGTCCCTGGAAGTCCAGGACACTTTAGCAAGAGATGATGTTTTGTTACTCCAACAGCAGTTGGTATGGCAGCAGGAAGAACCCCCTTAACAGTGATGAAATCCATGTAATAATTTTTTAAAGTGACAATAAAAGCCCTCATGAGCAAGGCCACATTGTCATGTAGAGGAACAGGTTCCTCCTCTTCTGCTCTGCACATGCTCCTGTTGAATGGCTCTTCTATTTCATTCACCCCTTCATTCTGAGCATAGTATTGTTTGTTACTTTAATATAATCTCCATCAAAGCCACAGACCACAGATTTCACCCCAATCACAACTTGGCAGTCACAAAAATCACAAACACATCAGATGATCCTGTAGGTCCCTTGCAAGTCAGAATATTCTGTGATTCTGTTAGCCTTTCTAATAGAACAATTTCTTTTGTCAGAAGGAAAATGACATAAAAATGAATATTCAGTTCTCCCAGACTAACACAGTATCAATGCTACACATAAAACTGAGCCTGATTCTATTTTTACCAAAGTCATTAAGAAAGTTCTCCAGCTTTCAGTAAAGCTGAATCAGGACTCAGGCTAGCAAGGTGGGCTGTGGGAGGTTTTGGTACAAGGTTCTGCTAAGTATAACTACAGAGTCATGCTCAGAAATCACACCATACTATGGAAGAGTCAAGGGCTTTTTCAGGTATCAAAACACTCCCTTGTGAACACTGTGTGTCCTCTTTTAATTTTATCCTCTGTGATCAGTAATGTGTGAACTGCACCAGAAATTAAAGAAAACATATTCCTGTAATGTAAAAACTTGCCCTTTCTGAAGCTGAAACACAAACCAAAAGAATTACTCAGCTCATTTCAAATAAGTGACCTGGTTGGCCATTTCCCCCTCCCTAACAGGACAATAACCCCCCATCACACAGACAATATTTTTACTACCCAGCCTAGATGGGATTTTCCCTCACCCATCCTACTCATATACACCAAGGAAGAATTTAGTGTTGCATTTCTGAAATGCTCCAAAATCACCTTCCTGGTCATTCAGTGAACCAGGTCAGGGAATCGGTGCAGCTGGAAATAAACCCGTTTTTCCAGGGCCTGTTTTGAGGTGATGGGTTTACTGTGCAGCACTGTAGATGCCGGGGGAAGGTGTTAAAAATAAAAATAAAGAATCAAATCTGTAAGCAGGTCAGGGGGTGGGACAGGCAGAACTGCTTCCTGCTGCAGCGCCAGCTCCAGGCACTCGGCTGAGCTTGAGCTCCTACTGCCTGGAATTCCTAAATGCAGAAAGGATGATTTCAGAGTTTACCTAGAATATTTGTGAAACACATCAGAAAGCACTGAAGCCTTACAGCAAACTAAATAAATCTGTCCTGAGAGATCATTTACAGAGAACAGCTATTTTAACAGCGACTCTACAGACCTGCACAACTATTTCCAGGTCGAGGAGATGCTTTTCTCTAATGCATCTGTGATGCTGTTTCTGTTTCATAAGCCATTGATTTTTATTATTTTAGAACAGCAACTATGGTCAAGCATACAAAAACTGGTCTCCACTTTGCTAAAGGTTTTGAGAGCTGCTGCTGAAGGCAATCTGGTAGTGGTGATGACCTATGGCCAAGTCCTTTCTTAAGCAAGATTTTTTTTTTGTGTGTGTGTTAAATAGGATGCCAAGACAAAGGATTGCAAACAGAGGTGCTTTATACCCTCTCTTACATAACCCAGGTATCTCAAACTGAGACAATAAAAGCTCCACAGCTTAAACCAAACTTTCCTGGGGATGGAAAGCAAACCAGCACACACACTTCTATCCCTGACATCATTCCCACGCTGGTTCCACCCAGATGGATTCCTCCCGAGCTCGACACCTCTGCTCCACAGAAATGCGATCTGCTGTGCCTTTTGTGCCCTCCCTCGGGGCACCGACTGCGATCACAGGGAGCTCCTGTTCCCTGACATATTTTCAGCCCTTCTGGAGGCAGACAGCATTCTGTTCAGGCAGAGGCCATGACATTTAACAGTTTTCAGTCCAGCACTCTTGTTAAACAACACTGATCTTAAATCCCATCTCTCAATCAAATAATTTAAACCAACAACCAGCAATGGATTTTAAGATTTTAAACACAAACCAAAGGTTTTCTTGGAGAGAAATAAGAACAAACATGCTCCCCCCCAATAGCAGGAAAAAAACAGCAATCCAAAGACATGGCTTTTTTAATAATTATTTTAAAACACCCAAACAAACAGCTTGCAGCAGTTCTGATACACTGTTTTCAGCAATATTTTGTCAGGCCTCTAACTTCTAGTAATAGATAAATTTATTGCTCTTGTTTATGGTATCGTGCTCTTTAACACCACCAAGAGAAATGAGCTGCTAGATAACTGTTAAACATTATTAGACAAAATTAATCACTCATAACATGGAGACAAACACCCATTATTACACTGCTGGACATCCTGGTTTAGAGGAAGACAATTTTTACATCACTTAAAACTGAGTAAGGAGATGAATCAGGCCCATATTCATTGAAAATACTACAGCCAGACAGGTAAAGGGTGCCAGGTGTCCTCAAGGAGGTGAAGGACCTGGAGGTGAGGGACAGCAGGTAGTAACCAGGGATTAACATTCCAACTTGGCTCTACTCAACGCACCTTTTGTCATTTCCATGTGCTTTTCAGATATCCATTCGATGAGTGCACAGAAGAGAAGGGAGGGGTTGTTTCAGCAAAGGAAACCAGAGCCCTGGTGGTACAGTTTGTGCCCGAACAAAGGGCACCCTCCCACCTCAGCCCCACCCAGGCTCTGGACACCGGACCGTGTTCCCAGGGATGCCCAGGCTGTGCCAGCCCCTTCTGGGAGTCCTGGCTGTGCTTACACAAGGCTGGCTCCTTGCAGCACGTCCCTGGGAGGAACAGCAGCCTGGCAGCCACCCCGAGAGTTGTGCCTGTGCTGTTCAAGCCCTCACAGCCACTCGTGTTTCACCCTGCGCTGCCGCAACATGAACGAGGCTGCAGAACAAAGCACAGACCTCTCATGACCTCTCTTTCTTCAACACCAGAATCCTTAGATTTTCCTTTCTTCAGCAGTGGCTTTGCCTTCTAAACCAGCAGTAAGATAAAACTCTGTCCTACAGTGAACTATTTCCTCTCAAGCATCAGGTTATGTGACTGCTGAATTTTTGGTGAATTGCTGCTCAACAAACCCCACCACTTTTAGTAACTAACAGACACACATACATCAATATATACAGAAAGTGACACCTGCCAGCAAATATTCTTAAGCATTATAAAGTTTCAAAGAGATGATGTCTGTTCTCTATACAAAATAAACTACAACTTGTACAGTTTTTTTTAAATTTTACTACGAAAAATGAGGTTAAACATGAACTTGAGTAAAAAGATGAGTTACATAACAGTATAGTTTACCCAATATATTGTGAATCCTGAGGATGTAAAAGCAGTTTTGCTACT
This sequence comes from Campylorhamphus procurvoides, assembly GCA_013396655.1. NCBI lineage: Eukaryota > Metazoa > Chordata > Aves > Passeriformes > Dendrocolaptidae > Campylorhamphus > Campylorhamphus procurvoides. The sequence continues at coordinate 4,943,516 of WBMV01016874.1, read as the reverse complement.
TTGAACCACCATTTTAAAGCCACAGAACATAAATGAGACAACTAAAAATCAAAGTCCAACACAGTAGCAAAAGTAAACTTACAAGCTAGTTTATCACAATGCATTCCCTCTATTATACTGTATATAATGATCAATAAATATTTGATTTTACTGTACACTATAGTCCATATTCTGGAGTAAGAGCACTGGGGAGTTTGTCTTCTGCCTACTGCAGCTAAAGCATTGATTAATATGGTAGAATTGGATGAACAAATATATTGCCCTTAACACCTACAGCCTCTTGAATAAGGACACACTCAGGGACAGTGTGATATTTGTAATTCAAGTTACTAAATGCGTTTTAAAAAAATCATTTAACCCCCCCAAAATATGCAGCTACATCTGAAATCTATTGTGAAAGAAAAAAAATGTAAAGAATGAAATGATTGCTGTTCTAGAGTTTGCAACAACTACTGGACTGAAAACTACACAGAGCATTCAGACTGGTCATAAGACCTTTATCTTCAATAAGGGAATGAGGGAGGAAACTTTACAGATGTATAAAGCAGAAGTATGACAACAGGATGAAAACAAGTGTTTATGCCTCAGTTTCTCTTTCTACTCAAGAAGCTGATACTTTCCTCTATTATGACCTTCCAATCTTTGCTGTTTCATTAACAATGACTCCTGCAAGCCCAGTACAACCAAAAGCTTAAAAATGAACAATATTACAAGTCAGCCATTATCTGTTTATAAAGCACTTGCTTTAAATTGTCAAACCAAAAAGTGATGTGCTGTTTAAGAGCATAAATGTCTGTCTCCCAGAGGTTCAGTCATAATAAAGCACTACAGAATTACATTCACTAATGACCAAGTTATATGGGAAATGGCACTCTATTTACAGTCACATCCATTCGTCTTTTTATTTTTTAACCAAGAAGTGTGATTTATATTTCAAAAGCACCAATAAAGCTTTTTAAGCCTAAGCACCTTACCATCTAAGCAAAGCCAACAAGTACCCTGGATGCTTCCTATGCACCTGCAATGCAGATCAGAATGGGCAATTCCACTCTCGGCGCTGCCTCAGCTCTGTGTTCCTCTTTACCTTCGTTGTACCCCATGTAACACGGCGAGCCCAGGGCGGGGAGGGCCCCTCCTTCCCCCGCTGTCCCACCCGTGTCCTGCGCAGGGAAACTGCGTCTGGAAGCATCTCCGTGCCCGGGGACGCCCCGCACTTCTCTGCTGCCACATCCACCCGCGACCGAAGGAAAAACCTCCCCCTCTCACGCCAAGGTTATTCCCGACCCGCTCCAAACCACACACAGCCCACCCGCCCAGCCCTCATCAGCGCTCCTGACGGGGGCGACACCGCTGTCACCCTTCACAGCGGAAAGCCGCGATGCCAAAGGAGGGATGCGGTGTCTGCCCTCCCTGCCGCGGCGGGGGCAGCGACACCGGGGCTGAGGAGGGGAAGGCGAGGGGCGCGGCCGCCGACATGGCACACACAGCGAGGGCAGGGCCGCGGTGGGCACACGGAGCCCGCGGTGCGCTCGCCGCAGCCCCGGCCCCGCAACCCCTGCCCCGCACCGGGCAACGGCCCGGCCGTGTGGGACCAGAGCCCGGAACGGGGGGCTCGGGGGGACCCGGCCCCGACAGCCCCCGACAACCGGCCCCGACACCCCTCGACACCGACACCCCCCGACACCCCCAGACCCCGG
>WBMV01016874.1:4837430-4941777 GCA_013396655.1 Campylorhamphus procurvoides | reverse complement strand
CCCGGAGCGCGCGTGGGAGTGGTGCGGGATTTGTGCCGGGAGCGCGCACGGGAGCGCGCAGGGGAGCAGGCATTGCGCATCCCGGATAGGTTGGCGGGGTTTCAGCCCAGGTGGAAATGAAGCCCCGCGCAACCCTCCCCTCCTCCGTCCTCCCCCAGCCCCGGGGAATGGGGAGGAGAATCCGAAATAGAACCTGCAGGCCGAGATAAGAACAGTTCAGTAATACACAGTAATGAAGGTAAATAATAAAGAGGATCAAAAGGGGGAAACCCCAACAAGTGACACACAATCGCTCACCACCCAATGACTGCCACCCCTGACCCCCTTCCCCAACCCAGATCGCCCCTTTGGGGTAACTCCCAGACTGGGCACGACATTCCAGGTGTGGAATATCCCTTTGGCCAGTTGAAGCAGCCAACAGAAAAGGCCAGTCAAAGTTTCTCAGAGCTGGAGAGAATAATTTGCTTAGTCAAAAGTACTATACACAGCACTGAGAACTATTTCACACCTTCACCAAAACCAAATTCAGCATCAAGGTACAAGCTGGTGGCTCTACATACCCTCAAGGTGATTCTCTGGTGTGTGAGGACACTACAGGATGAATCTACAAGACAACCACTTTGAAATGGGCATTTAGAAGGGAAAGGCCAGTTCAGAGGGAGATTTAGGTGCACCAGCAGTGATGGAGGAAGGCCCTGCAGTGGGGAGGAGGAGGCTGCTGTGTCCCACCAGCAGGGTGGGGTGGCTGTGAGCAGTGTCCCCAGCAGCTGCACCCAGCCAGGCTGAGCTCAAATGCAAGGGCAGGCAGACACAAACACAGAGAACAAGCCCTCTCCTGTTCATGGCTTTCCTTCCACTTCATCTCAGATGCAACCAGCTTTTTATATAAAATGTGGACTCTTAATTTAGGATCCTGTTAGGTGACGAGCTAGTCTGAGAAGATGATTCAGTTAGAACCTGTGCCAAAAGAGAAATGCATTTGCCATCTGAATCATCCTGGCAGGAAAGATGGATGTTAATTCAATAATAACAGAACACAGATGAAGGAAAACCCCCAGCTGTGTTGTTGCAAAGAAAGCCCGAAGATGTGACATTCACAGAACAGAAATATATACCTGTATTCCATGTAAGGAAAACCTGTTGGAAACCAAGGGATAAAAATACATTCATTCAGAAACAAAACTGAAATAGTCCCTGAGCATTCATTCCACGTCCTCCTGATTTCTCTGAAGTTTTCTGTTCTGAGATGTTTCAGCCTGCAAATGTCACCCTGATTTGTCATCCTTTGAAAGGCTGCTCTGCCCCTCGCCAGGGGAGCAGCACTGAGCTGCCCCAGATTCCTCATGTTCCAAATGGGAACGTGAGCGTGGTAATTACGTGTCATTAATATCTGCAAAGTTCTTTAAAAATCCTGAAGAGGAGGGTGCAGAGTAACACAGTTAATTATAGCTCAGCGACTCCTCTCTGCAGAGCTGGGCTGGAGGAAGCTCTGGCCCTGGTCACAACTCCTGAGCTTTGGAGATGGACAGGAATTCAAATTCCCAATCCATCAAAGTGCAAACACAGGGCTCTCACATATGAGCATTAGTAAAATCTCACACTGTTTATGCTCCCCCAAAACCAGAGATCCCCAAAAGCCCTGATAAAATGTGCAGTGATCCATAAGGCCCCGTGTTGCCCACGGGCTGCACCTCTACTGTAATTATGTGCTTTGTGCAGTGACAGCTTTCTGTGAGAGCTGTGGCATCTTTTCAAAGACTGGCTCTAAGCAACCACCCCTGGGTCAGACAGAACATCCGTGGGAAAACTGAGAATAAACCCAGATTTCCTGACTCCTGTGATCTGACAGGATTGGGTGGAAAATCCAGTAAGCAGACTCCAGAGCTGAGGACCTCAGTCCTGGGCTTCTGTTCAAAGGCCTCTGTCCCTTCGTGGCTTATTCCTAAGCCATATGGCCAAGCTTTGCAGAGAAGAGAACTCTGCATGGGTGGATTTGCCTGGGTTTGATGGCATGCAATCATCTGTGTGGATTGCCAGGACCGTGTTGCTAAGTGGAGAGCAGCAGGTTGGCCAGTGTCTCTCAGGACCACTCCAAGTTGCCACACAGGCCCTTCGTGGGCTGGCCTGGCTGCACTGGAAACATCCCACATTGTTTGTACACAGGATTTCCAAAGTGGCCATAAACCCTGGGCCATGAAATGCCCACAGAGGAAGGAGGGCTCCCAGCAGCACCACCAGCAGCAGGACCTGCCTGCTAGCGCCAGCTCTGGGCTCTTCTCCTTTCTGTGCTGCTGGGGACAGAGAGAGGGACCAGGTATGAGGATGAGAGGAGGGACCATGTGTCCTTCAAAAGGCCCGTGCTAATTAGTTAAGGGGAGATGAGTGCAGGAAGATATTAGGGAGAGGTTAGAGCAAGGCTGCTCCTGTCCTGTGTCTGTCTCAGATGATCTGTCTCCTACCCCGTGCTTTCTGTGGTCTTGGGTTTGTTCTCCAGGCTCTGTTAGGAGCAGGGACAGAGATTTCCCAGGACAGTAGAGGTAATGCATCTTCCCACTTGTGCTGGCTCTTTGCTTTCCAGGTGCCTCTCTCTTTATTTTTCTTTTGCTTGCCTTGTTTTTTAAAGAGCATGGATTAGAGGGATGGGGAGAGCAGGAGGCTGCAGAGCTGGAAGCAGGAAGGTTTGATCACCTCTCCTGTGTCACTGCACATGGGAGGTTGTTTCTCTTTGCTGTGCATCTCTAATATCAACAAGCACAGCTGGCCTGGTTTTGATTCCAGTAATGCAGATCTAAATCCAGGCACCCTCCACCCCATAAATCCAAAAGAGTTACTATTAATTAGATCAGCGTGGCTGAGATGAGAATCCAGGATTAGCTTCCCATTCACCCCCGGTGGGAAGGAGAGCATGCTGGAGTGGCTGTGTCTCCTTGCAAGCAGGTTGTCAGACAAGTCCCCTGCTCACAGTGTGCAAGGGAGGGCAGGGAAAGTTACTGTGCAGAGTCTTTCCCAGAGCTTGGTGGGGAACAACAGCCAGGATGAAGCTCAACCAAAATATTAAAATCTGAAGAGTGATGTGAGCCCTCCCAATTTTAAAAGGGAAGATTTTAAAAATGAGAACCAAATGTACATCAGCGTGTGAGTACAGAGACAGACCTCTACCCTGATCCTTATTTCATACCTCTGCTATCAGTCATCCCACTGGAGAAGCATCAATTAAACCCCTCAGGGGCTGATCCTGCTCAGTGGCACCATCCAAGGCAGCATTCCTCCCACAGGGCTGTTCCTGAGCACTGCCTTAGGTCCCTTCGCTGCACTTTACCCACAGCCTCTAAGATAATTAGCAGTCATCGGATGAGAATTAATTTTTAACAAACTTCTCCCTGCGTGGGAGAGGGAGTGGAAAGCTCAGTGAATGGCAGGAAAAGTCTGTGCAGGGAGTGACGACAGGGCCTTTTATCGTCCTGCGACAAACAGCAGCATCCCCAAGGATTTATTTACAGAGGCTGGGAGGAATCAGGGAGATGCTGTCAGCTCCTTAAGGCAGAGACTGGTTTTGGTTATTGTTCTTCCGTGGTTTGCACAACACTTTGGCCGGGGGGGTTCGTGGTACCAGAGGAAACCTCCTGCTGCAGAACAAGTAACATCTGATGACAAGTGCTGAAACTGAGGCCCAGCCATCTCTTGAGGAGGAGAAAGCGGGTCAGGATGCAGAAGATGCCTAATCCAGCCTGACATCTGGGGCTGGAGGAGCAGAAGGTGGGAAGAGGCTGCCACGAGCTGCACTCATCTCTGTGCGTGGTCTCAGGGGCACAGGGCACAGATCCTTCTGGAAACTCTGCTGCAGCCTTGTTTCCCATGGATGAAATGGTGCTGAGCAGAGTGTGGCCAGCTGTGTCCCAGATGTGGCACACTGGCCTGCACTGCCTTAGGGTCAGGATTTTATAGCAGGATGCTCAGGAGCATCAGCAGTTGTGTTCAGTACCAGGGAGCATCATCTGCAAATAGCTCTGCCAGGCCTTGCTCTGAAGGACAGGCAGCTCCCTTGGCAGCCAGAAGGGTTTTGCATCCCTGAGATCATATATTGCCCAGAAAGCTAATTTAGTGCAAGCTGCCCTTATCTCATCCATTAAATGTGCAAGTGAATTGACCTACTCCCTGATCATAAAACATTGCTACATTGCTGGCTGGGAGAAGGCATCAGCCCCTTACTCAGCTCCCTTATCTCCACTTTACCAACCAGACTCTTAGTAAATCCATTATTTTTCAGCATTAATTCATGAGATGGCTGTTAGCCAGAATTTTGTGACTGTACAAACAAGGACAAAAGCAGTTTTCCCCTTTCAATTATATCATAGGCCTTTCCCAGAAACCTGGGGAGTAAGGGTTCTCACTCCAATGAAAAAGGGTATGATTAAGGCCCAGAACAGTTTTCAAAAAGTGCTTCAACTTGGCAGCTAAACTTGGACAATTTTCACCAACGAAAAAGGACAAGTTATGAATAGCCCAGAAATTAGAGAAGAACAAACATTTTTTTTTCTAGAGCAAAAGAAGACCTGTGACATCTGCAGTTTGGGGTTTCTTAAGGCTTTTACAACAACCCATGCCAAACTAGTCTTAAGTAATCACTGACAGATTAATATATGCATGCTCAGGCTCTGTCTACTGCATTCTATCAAAGATCATCAGCAAAAAGCCAGTGACCTCTGTGTTCAGGGAGCAAAACACACACCCAGGGCCCTGTGGGTGTTGTCAGCCCCCTGGATGTGCTGTGGCCATTATCGTGCATTAGCGCTCGTCACATACATTTACACACGAGCCATGATTGCTGCCTCTCAGGTCAGGGATAAAGCGCTCAGGAGCAGCAGATTCGCAGTGGGAGATGTGCCCTTGGGCCAAAGAATCATTAAATTATCAGCATCAAGGAACCTACTGCAATATGACTTGACAGTTGCACAGTACAATTGTACAGTACTAGGCTGAGGCTGTGTTTACTCTGGATTTTTAAACCTGGCCTACACTGAATTCTTTTCCCCCCTCTGAATGATTTCCCACTGTTGCTACCCCATGGGTTGGTTTCCGTGGCAGACAGAGGAAAGTCACCACAGTTGTCCACAGCTGCATCAGTACCACCATCCCAGCCAGGTGCCCACCTCCCCCAGGGATACAGGGCAGAATCATTAAGGTTGGAAAAGACCTAAATACAGGATTCCTTTTGCTGATGGGAGAGTCAAGGCATGGAAATATTAAATAACTTGCCAGAGCACACTGGGAAGCTGAGCTACGTTGCCCAAGGGCCTGCCTCACATTTTAGGAGAGATGATCTCTATTCCTGTGGAACAGAACTGTTAGCTCGGGAAGTAGAGATGCCTGTAATCTGACTTTTTAAAAGGGCTTTTAATGACCAGGAAACAGCACAAACATCTGAGAGTGCCTTATAAACCTAAACCACATACTGCCTGTAAGCACAGCATTCCACCTCCCTACAGCTCAGCTACTCCATGGTCTCTAGGTGAAGGAAAATGAAGGGAATTTATTTTATCTTCCCTGATGGTGGCTGGTAATGATCTGTGAATTGGTGTCATGTGTGGCTTTTTTTTTTTTTTGCAGGCTGTAAAACAATTAGGCCTGGTCCCCAGTTATAGTTTTGCTCCTTGTGTCTGGGAGGGTTTTTGTGTTTGCTGCCGGGGAGCTCTGGGTATCTGGGAGTTGTAAAGACGTCTGTGGTTTTATTGCTAGATTTTTACAAACCTCAGGTTTGTATTTTTATTATGGTTGCTGCTGCGAGGACATTTTAGAAAATATTGTGTTTCTCTTTGAGATTACGTTTCACTCTGTTGATCTTTCTCTTGGCATTTCACGGAGTTGGGGGATACTGGCAAAACATGCAGAGTAAGCAAAGGGGATCTCCTTCACCCCAAATCCTACCTTTGCCAAACTGGGGCGGCACAGGATGTTTTCATTTATTACATTAACATAGTCTTGGGCTGGTGGGAAGCAGTGCCTGAACAGAGCAAAGCATGCTGTGATGTTAACAGCCCAAGACAGTGCCATTTCCCCTCTCTTATCAGAGCTGCTGAATCTTTTCCCAGCCTTCTTTTTATTTTGCTCAGCCAAACCTCACATAAATACTCCGTTCTTGGGGCAATATTGCACAGCTGTTTAACTGTCAGTGTTTCAGACTTATTTGCAGACTGGCAGGATCGTGTTTCACATTGATTAAGCAAATGATACGTAAAGAGGAAATCTCTCCCTTTCCCTCTCTTAGCTGAGGCTAATGGTGAAGCTGAGATGTAGAGATGTGCTGGCATTTGGCTGCTGTATCAATTCTCTGTTCTCACTAGTCAGGGATGCTCTAAAACCTCATCACCTTGCCTTAAAGATACAGAATTGGTTTCCATCAGCTTGTTGAAAGCACTAAAAAAGGCACATACGAACCTGCAGACATGAAAGTTGTGGTCAGTCTCAGCTCGTTTCTTTTTATGATGTTCACTTTCAAAGGACCCCAAAGAACTTGGCAGCCATTAAGGAGGAGGTGATAGAGCTGTAAATTACATGGCAGTGCCCTGGAAAGAGCCAGTTTCAGTATTTGGAGAGAAGAAACTTAAAGTCCATTTAATGTATGAGCTTTTGCAAACACTCAGACCTTCTGATCGATAGGATGAGATGGGAACAGCTTAGGACAGAGTAATTTTTGATGGTGGGAGTTATCCTGTATTATTTATTATCAGAGATGGTACATTCCAGGCACTGATAATGACAGTGCTGTAGTCACCAAGTCTCAGCCTTAAATAAACTATTCATGGGTACCATTAAAATGCTGGTGCTCACGTCCTCAACAGATTTTGCAGGGATGAACTCTGAGGTAACACTGGGATGAGAGGCTGCTTGACAAATTGTCTGGAGCCTTTGGGGGGTTTCAGGGTGCTGGTTTTCCTTCTGTTCTGTGACCTTTAGCAAGGCAGTTCCCTTCTCTCTGCCCACCTCCTGCCTGGCCGGGACTGCCTCAGGCTGTACAAGTCTGCAGCGCCTGGAACAGCAGGATGGGGATGTTGGTAGAGGCTTCTTGGCAGCAGAGGGATGCCAGCAGCAGATAATCAACTGGAGGCATCGGGTTTGCATAAACACAAAGCTGCTCCATCAGAGACAGTGTGTGCCCTGAACAGGCTCGCTGTGAGCCCCTGCTGACAGCAGATCTGTCCCTGGGGCAGCTGCTTCCCTGGGCACACGCCGGGGGCAGGAACAGTGCCAGGCTCCAGGGAACCTTTCTGAATAAACCCAGGGAAGATACAAAGCTTTGTATTTTGTTTTGTGTTTTTCCCATGCAGGGTATGGTGGTTTGGCATCTGTCAGGCAAACAGATTAAGAACAGATGGGGAAAGATGTGAAACGCCATTGATCTCCGAGGGATTATTTCAGAAACACAGGGAACAAATGCATGCTGGATTCTGGCCCCTGCTCTTACGTCCTTTCTGCAGGCACTGCCCCAAATGTGCTTTGGACTGGTGAAAAGTTCTGCCTCTGTGCCTTGGGCATCTCCAGTCTGCCCTTCTTTTTCTGCTGCCCCGCATGAGGAAGCCTGAGCTTCCATCTCAGGCCTTACCTGGGCTGCACCAGGCACCCACTTGGGGTTCTGCTCGCCCTGGAGGAGCAGGGCTGCACCCTGCCCTGCACTTGCAGGCACAGAGGTTGTGACACCTTCCTCTGCCCATGCTGGAGGTTCCCAGCTCACAGCTCCATTTCACGGGTGGTTTATTGTCCCTCTCTAAACCCGGCTCAGGCTCCACACAGCGCAGATCCCACCACAGATCCCACTGATCCCGTTGCATATCCCACTGCAGATTCCACCAGAGATCCCACAGATCCCACCGCAGATCCCACCGATCCCATCGCCGATCNGGATGGATGGAGGGAGGGATGGATTTGGGATCGGCCACAAGCGGGACAGAGAGCCATGATGGGCCCGTCCCGAGTGGTTCTCTAGCCCCAGGGCTCTCTGGTGTCTTTTTGCTCAGGCTCTCATCAGAAGTTTGAGATGTTCCTGCCTGTTCCTGCACGGGATGCTGTGCAGGTCCCTGGGATGTGTACCCTTAACCCCTAGGACGCGGTGCTGCCAGGCTTGGTGCTGCATCCCGAGATTCCACGGGCTGACTTGGCATCGTGAGTGATGGCAGCAGCACTGACCTCAGTGCAAACCCCAGAACCTTGGCAAACATTAAATCAGGGAGCTTGAACTGAGCGCTCTGGTGTGAGGCCATGCCAGCAAACGAGCTTCGATCTGGATCACAGACATAACTGCAGACATGGCACATTTGAGGTTCAGGCTGTGCCCAAGAGAGCCTATGGAAGCCAGGCTAGCACTAATGCCTGACCCTGGCAGCCTGTTTGGCTGCTCTGATGGCCTGGGGGAACAGTAAAGCTCCCCCAGTATTTGGCTGTGCAGCTCTGTGGGGGCTGAGACTTGCAGGGCCCACAGCCCCACTGGTCCTTACACACACACTGGGAGCAGTTTTATGGCAGTGGGCCAGCCCTTGGGTCCCAGTACAGCTTAGTTCTCTTTGAGGGGGCCACATGTGGCCCATGACCCTGTGACAGTCTTTATACTGCAAGGCTTGAAAGCAGGACAGCAAAATAAAGCCCTCACTCTGCTACTGGCTTTTTCCATCTCATGTGGGACATCCATGTTTTCCTTCTGTTGATATACAGGAAAGGAACCAGCAAAAGGAGGAAGAGTAAAAGTTAAACTTCTGTGAAAAGCCCAAGAAACATGCAGTGACCTTTGAAAATGCTACGCCCAGTGCAGGATGTTAAATCCTCCCAGTTACATCTAATCAGTGAGCACTTATCTCTCTAAATCACCTTCTTTAGGGACCTGGGCCCCACACAGAGAAAATGGAGTAGGAATAGTTTAAAGGTCTGTACATGTGCACAAGAAATAAATCCATACCTTGGGTCCTGAATGATGCAGTGGGAGATGCCCATAGCCAGTCTGGGTTTTGGGCAGCTGTGCTACACCTTCCCTTCTGACTCTCCTCTGTACTGAAGGATGGATCTTACTCCTGGCCCACAAAGGAAATCTTGGTCTTCAAAGAGCCACTGAGCACCAAACCTGGATCTGCAAAGGGAACACAGAGGAGCATGAAGAGAAACATACGTAAGTCTTGGAGAAAGTAGTCCTGCCTCTCACCACAAATGGGCCTCAATACAGCTCTCCCGAGGAATCCATGGAAAACATGGAGTCTTCCAGGCACGGAAGGAGCACTCTGTGGGCTGTGTGATGCTGGAGCTGAGCCTGGCCATGGCCTCTGGACTCTGCACCTCACCTGAGGGTCCTGCATCCACTCCAGCTCTTGCCAACATTGCAGGAATAACCACGGCTNGATCCCGTTGCATATCCCACTGCAGATTCCACCAGAGATCCCACAGATCCCACCGCAGATCCCACCGATCCCATCGCCGATCCCATTGCATATCCCACCGCAGATCCCACCGATCCCATCGCAGATCCCATCGCGGCCCCAGGGCCGGCCCCGCATGCAGTTCCGCCCGCGGCCAGCAGAGGGCAGGCACTCCCCGCGGAAAGCGCCCGCCCCGCGCCGGGATGCGGGAAGGACGGAGGGATGAAAGGATGGAAANGAACTGAGCGCTCTGGTGTGAGGCCATGCCAGCAAACGAGCTTCGATCTGGATCACAGACATAACTGCAGACATGGCACATTTGAGGTTCAGGCTGTGCCCAAGAGAGCCTATGGAAGCCAGGCTAGCACTAATGCCTGACCCTGGCAGCCTGTTTGGCTGCTCTGATGGCCTGGGGGAACAGTAAAGCTCCCCCAGTATTTGGCTGTGCAGCTCTGTGGGGGCTGAGACTTGCAGGGCCCACAGCCCCACTGGTCCTTACACACACACTGGGAGCAGTTTTATGGCAGTGGGCCAGCCCTTGGGTCCCAGTACAGCTTAGTTCTCTTTGAGGGGGCCACATGTGGCCCATGACCCTGTGACAGTCTTTATACTGCAAGGCTTGAAAGCAGGACAGCAAAATAAAGCCCTCACTCTGCTACTGGCTTTTTCCATCTCATGTGGGACATCCATGTTTTCCTTCTGTTGATATACAGGAAAGGAACCAGCAAAAGGAGGAAGAGTAAAAGTTAAACTTCTGTGAAAAGCCCAAGAAACATGCAGTGACCTTTGAAAATGCTACGCCCAGTGCAGGATGTTAAATCCTCCCAGTTACATCTAATCAGTGAGCACTTATCTCTCTAAATCACCTTCTTTAGGGACCTGGGCCCCACACAGAGAAAATGGAGTAGGAATAGTTTAAAGGTCTGTACATGTGCACAAGAAATAAATCCATACCTTGGGTCCTGAATGATGCAGTGGGAGATGCCCATAGCCAGTCTGGGTTTTGGGCAGCTGTGCTACACCTTCCCTTCTGACTCTCCTCTGTACTGAAGGATGGATCTTACTCCTGGCCCACAAAGGAAATCTTGGTCTTCAAAGAGCCACTGAGCACCAAACCTGGATCTGCAAAGGGAACACAGAGGAGCATGAAGAGAAACATACGTAAGTCTTGGAGAAAGTAGTCCTGCCTCTCACCACAAATGGGCCTCAATACAGCTCTCCCGAGGAATCCATGGAAAACATGGAACCTTCCAGGCATGGAAGGAGCACTTTGTGGTGCTGGAGCTGAGCCTGCCCATGGCCTCTGGACTCTGCACCTCACCTGAGGGTCCTCCATCCACTCCAGCTCTTGCCAACATTGCAGGAATAACCACAGCTAAAAGCCACCAAGCTCCTTCCCCTCCCACTGGTCCCTGGCTGCCTGTAACTGGGACCAGCTGCAGGGAAGCACCCAGGAGGTCTCATCCAGCTCTACAATAAAAACTGCCCCCGTCCCAGAACCGGCACAAGCCAAATCTCTGGCACAACAACTTGAGGGATGAATTTCCAGCACAGTAGATCCAGATCTGGATTGCCCAGCTAACCAGTGGAAAGATGAGGTACAGCCAACATACAGGTGGACCTTGGGTCCATAACATTGGCCAGACCCTCACTGGCCATAAAAGTCCTACGTTAGGCTTTAAAGATTTGTTAGCTGTAATTAAGCAGCTTTCTGGTCCCATCAGCTAGATGTAACAATCCCTCCTAGCCCATTAGCAAAAAGAGCTGGCAAGCCTGGAGCTGATGACTGACTGAACAATACAAAGAGGTGGTGATTTGCTGGCAATGTGTAAAAACAGGCAACAAATCAGCTGGCAACCTGCACTGGACTGAAAGGAAATCAAAGCAAAAGGCAGATGACTTTGAATGGGCTCCAAAGGTCACAGAGAAACAAGCAAAAACTGATAAAGTTCACAGGAAAACAGAGCGAGCAGAAGGAGCGCTGCATCTTCTTGGCACTGGGAGCAGTTGGCATCTGACTTGGAACAAATGTATTTCTGAGTTAAAAAAATACATTTATCTGGAGGGAAGCTGGAGGTGTGAAAACCAAAATGAACTGGTGCATGTAAGCCTGGCTGTTGCAGCACTGGGAGAGCGTGCAGGGACCATGGTGCTGGGCAAGGTGGAGCTTTGGTGCCGTGGGGATGGGGATGCTGGAGGCAGGTTCCAACAGGGGCTGTCACCCACGTGGGTGCAATGGGTCACAGCTGCAGGACTGTAACTGTGCCCCACGGGGGCTTCACACTGTCCCATTTGTCACCAAAATGTCCCACCATGCAGCCTGTTGAGAGGATAGCTGTGCTGTAAGAGATCAGTGCAGAAGAATCACCTCCAGCATTAGAGCTCAGAGGCCAAGGGTTCTTACATGAGGCAAGATAGAACCTCTCATAAGAAAGAAGCAAAAAAGTCCCTTTGCATTGAGGATGCACCAAAGTCAGTGGAAAAAGCACTGTCAGCCCAGTGCCAGGAGCTCAGAAGCCACGAACACCCCAAAGGTGGGATGGCAGAGGAGGCTACGAGTGTAAGTTGGTACTTCCCTAATTACAGGATCTGTTTAGCTATTTTAAGTTATGTTCCATGCAATATTGAAGCACACAAGTTTTCATTTTTTGGCAGTTTGGTTGGTACAGCATCTAATTATCTCTATAGCTTGGGGCTGGTAGCAAATGCTTTTCAGACACCCAAGAGGGATAAAATAGGTAGAAAAAGTGCAAGTGTTCCCTTCTCTCTTGGACTTTGTAGAATCCAGCCCCCACAGTATCTCCTGCACATATTCCTTAGTATTGCATCAGGAAGCAGCTGTAGTAGGCTTGGAGCAACCAAGCCCAGAGAAATGGGGAACACATAAGGGAATGATTTACATCAGTTCCTCCCAGTGCTGTGACATGAAGAGATCAAATCAGTGCCTGGGTCACAAACTTCCAGCAGTTCCTTAGGCATTTGAGCTCCTGAGGGCATCAACTTCCTGCAAGCACCAATCCTCAGCCTGGACATCAGAAATACTCCAGCCCATGTGCCAAATCAGGAGCTTCTGATTGCTCCCAGCTAATGGCACTGGGCTGTTGGGACATGGAGATCCCAGCCTGAGGCCTGTTAGAAAGAAATGCCTTGTTATTGTAATGCAAACAGTCCTGCATCCTCCAAGCCTCTGCATTTCCCTGCCACGGGGTTGTGGGGGGTTCATGGAGGGAGGGATTGTATCAGTGCTGTGTGGTTTGGGTGGAGGAGTGGGTGGTGGATGATGCCACTTCCAATTCCTAGCAGGAGTCTGGATGTGTCTGTGCTGGGAAATTGCAAAATAGAACATTGTGCTAATTAATGCCAAACAGGAGGGCTTGGAATATACATCGTCAGAATAACCTTTAGCAACCACTAGATGCCTTCCATCCATCCATGAGTGTCTCATAAAGAGCATTTATATTTATTATGTGGCAACGGAAATGCATCTCAAGAGTGAGCTGCCCAGTGCAACCATAATGCCCAGTAAGGGCTGAATTGTCCAGCGTGCACAGAATGAAACACCCTCCGTTCATTCATGCTCTGGGAGTGCTAGTTTCACCACTGGCAGCCCTCTGCACTAACTGAAATACTTCTGATCCAGTCCAACAAGTTTTTTTTCCAGGTTTGCTTCTCCACAGTGAAACCACAGATCGTGCTATATGGAAAGCCCTGAGCCTTGAAAAGTCTAGAGTTACTGTAGGTTGCAGCGGTTGGATTTGATCCTAAAACAATGAAACCAAACGTGAAAAAGACACAGATGGCTGTCGCCTCTGTGCCATTTGGAGTGGGGTTTGGTTTCCAGCCAGGCAGCCCCATGCCACAGTTATGCAAATAAAGGCAACAGAGGGGCACACACATCTCTAACAGACTGTGGCACGAGGGAGAAAACAGCGGCGTGGGTTTGGAGAGGGTGAGAAGGTCACCACACCGACCTGAAGGACAGAGGGTTTAAGGATGCAGAGTGAACCCCTGACTTCACTCCAGACAAAGGAGGCTCTGCTGTGGCTCCTGATGCCCCTGGGTACTGTGTGCCCACAGGTAGAAGCATGACAGGCCTCCCCTGGGGGCTCTGGGGAAGCTCAGTTCTTGTCCTGTGTGTGTAACCACAATGCCTTGGGATGGGGACACTCCCGTGGAGTTCAGCCCAACAACTGACAACAGTGAGAGGCAGAGAAAGGAAGAGCCTGATGAAAAGAGGAATGAGAAGAAGCCATGGGAAAATAGTCCAAATTGCCTTGACTGAGGGTGCACTGCCAAGGTCTAGACCTTGAATTCAGTGTGGAGTAAGGGGATGTAAACAGAACTGCATCCTCTTACTCCGGGGCTGGATTTAGCTCCATGGTGAATTTGAAGAAGGCAAAAATGGGTAAGACTGGGCTGCACTCTTCCATTAAAAATGCATTTCTCCAGTGAGACACTACTAACAGGGCAGATTCTGATCTCTCATAATTAAACTACTAATCAACCCCTTTTAGAAATTGCCTGATGTTTCCCATCCCAGTCTCCTGTGAGGATGGGGAGGCTTAGAAATTTAATACAATTCTGTGGTTGAGTTAACATCAGGCAGGTTTCAGACTATGCTTTACTAGAACCAGATGAATTTCTAAGCCCAAAATCCAGCATACAGAATGCTGATTAAGTTTGATCTGGCGACCATCTGTCCTTGTGTTTGTAGTATGAGTAGCTAAATGAAATTCTGGAAAAAAAAGGGTTATCTTAAATACACACAGGATAAAGCAAATTGAAGAAAACCCCTTTCACTGTTGCTATGTGAATCTTCCCAGCAAGAGGGGAAGATTAGGTTAGTCTCTGAAGTTGCATATGCTTGAGTTCACTTTTTTTGACTCTCAGAAGCTGAACCATCAATCTGTAACTTTTGCTTGAATTGCATCTTGTGAATTTCCCTTTAAGTGCACACTAAACCCAAGTAGGCACTAGACTGAGTGCTGATAGAGAGAAATGTTTCACTGTCACAGAAAGTCACTATCTTGGAAGGTATAAATTGGTGCAGCTCAATGCAATTTCCCCCTCCTTCCAACTCCACTTGGCCCAGTAATCACCCCAAATTGCTCCCTACCTCCTTCAAACTTATATCTATGTATTTATTCATCTTTTTACATAGATAGAGCAAGTGAAGACAATTAAATTATGAGCAATAGCTCAATAACCAACCAAAGTTCATCTAAGAGCAGAGGTGATGGCTGCCAGACTTTTTTTTTCCAATCATAATGGAAATTTGCTGGAGAAAAGAACAGTGTGATAAATGATGGCATAATATAATGCCCTCCTTTGAAGGGAGCCAGCTAAGATGCTGGGCCCATCTGCAGACTGAATAGGGAAGAAGAGAAAGTATTGGGAAATGCAGAAAAATAGCTCTGTGGGGATCACAAACACTGAAACGGACAGTGCTTGTCAGGCTTGCAAGCGGAAATGGTTTCTGACATGCAAAGGCACCAACTTTGGTCCCCAAGCCCTGTCTCATGTCACTGGCTCCTTCGTGTGAAGAGCCACAGGGAGTGCAAAGCAAGACCAAATTCAGCCTGTGTCTTCTGCCAGTTTCCCCAGCTGCCCAGGGGACTCTGCTCTTTGAAACGGGGGGTATCTGTTCTTTAAAAGGAGTTGTTCACATGTCAGCACATCGGGCTGTGACCAAAGGAAGGATGCCGAGCGTGGCTGCAGGGCTTGGGCTGGGACACAGGACAGCTCCGTGAGAGGAGCAGGAACCACAACAAAAGCCACTGGCTGAGGGCTGGGCAGGGCCCTGGGTGTGGGAAACTCTCTGCTACCAGGGGAGCTGCCTGTGCCAGGCTCTTCCACTGCTCCCCCTGACTGGGTTGATCTCCTGGTACACGGGAAAAGTCTGCATCTGTGATGCTTTTCTGGGGGAAGAGAGTCACAAGAAGTCCCTTGAGGGGGCCATGAAAAGGAGTTTGGCACAAAAAGCCAAGCAGATGTGTTTGAACTCCATGTTTATTGTCTGCTCTGCTCTGGGGACTCCCTATTCCCCCAGCACACACTCCTGCCTGTGTTAACACATTGGGTGCCCATTCCCAATGGCCAGGAGGGAGGGCACACAGACAGTACCTGTGCAAATGCATCTGGCTTTGATAAAACCCTGCCATTAGTGTTCAAAGTCTCCAGCTGACACAAGAAGAGCCAAGCATTAGGATCCTTTCTACCTCAAACAACCCTAGGAAAAGAGCACATAGTTTGGACGTCACTGGGCTACATCTCTGCCTTTTACGTGGCCTTTTTCTTTGCTTTTTCATTTTCTTTCTGAAGTTTAAAAAGACGCTTGTTTTTCTTGCTAATTCTTTCCTCCCGGGTGCTGATAGGGATCTCTGTAACATGAGGCCAGCTGGAAGAAATTCAAACTGCTTTCTAAATGTTGTTATGATAGAGTGTGGGGGACATGCTTTGTAGCTGCTGGGCTCAGGAGATGTCCCTAGTTAAGGAGAAGCAAGGGGCAATAAAGCTCTTTTTCTGGAAAAAATTTGGAGTCCCTACATGTGAAAGCACAAGTCACTTGCTGGTGTCACCCCGTGCCAACCTCTAGGGAAAAAAAGACTTGGGTAGATGTTATTTAGTTGATGTTTCTGCATCCTGGGAGGACGAGGGCACTGGGCACAGCCACGTCCTGGTACAAGGGAGGCTGCAGTCTGGCTGTTCAAGCTAAAGAATCCAGTTCAGGTGGAGGTGTGAAGGTGCACTGATTTGTGCTTCACATCTCAAATTAAGTCCTCTGTTAAGCCAGGACAAGGAGCAAAGGAATCTTGTCTCTCTCTCTCTGTCTTTTTGCTTCAAAAATAGTAAATATTTTCAAGTCACTTACTGCAAGCAGAATCTGCTGCTGGCAGATGTGTGAGGCAAGTCAAGGCAATAATCCTGTGTTGGGGCACAAGAACTGGAAAGGTTTTTGTGGGAGAGGCATTTTTTAGTTCCTTTTCTTCCATTTGTGCTTTTTTGCTGCCCTGATTCCTGCATTCCCTCTGCCCATGGGAACAGCCTCCCCAGCACTGCTGTGGTCAGCTGGACAGGGACTGTTCCATGAGCAACACGAGTCCTGTGTGGGACAGAAAGGAGGTGATGGGCACCATGGCCCTACCTGGCATCTCTCCTATCCTGCCTGTCCCACTCTGGTGGGGGTTTCTCAGTTGCCATCGTTCAAAGTTGAATGAAAAGGGGCTTGGAAAGAGAAGAGGGGCAGGTCCCACTCCCTGCTGCCCCAGGTAGCTCTTCTTACGTCTGGTGAGCTGGGACACTTTACGTTGTCTCCCTGACTGAGTCAAAACCACGCTTGTTTAAGAGAAAGCTGAAATCCTGGACTCAAGCCTGGAAACTTCAGGTGTTTAGGCACGAAGCAGAGGCTTGCAATGCCTAAGTACAGCCCTGCCTGTTGGAAGGACAGTCTGATTGCTCCATCTCTTTCTCTCCCAGGGAAAGCTTGTTTCTGACTCTTTCCTTCCCGGCTTTTTCTCCAGCCTAGGTTGAAAATCCCATGGGGCTCCATCAGTTGCACAGATATGGTTCCACGTGCCACACGTTGGTTATCAGCACCTTGGCAGAGATAAAGGAGGCAGAAAAAGAGAGAAGTCCCCTAGGGAAGAGATACTTAGCCTATTCAACCTGATGTTTGTATTACTGATTCAGTTCTAGCGCAGGGGAAAAAAATAAAAAAGGAAATAAAGGCTTTCCTCAGAGCCAGACTTTCAGAGAAGCCCAGCAGTTCAGGGAGTGCTGGCCCTGTTTGAAAATCTGGCTTCAGTCGTGGCTACTGAGCCCTTACAAGTTTCTTCTTCAGAGGAAAAGAGACTTGATGGGACTCGGGCATGGTGGGAGGCTGAGAAACCCTCATAAAAGACATTTGTAACATGTGGGGCCTGGGAAGCAACACGAAGAGACAGCCAAGAGCCCTGAGGAACTGGAGAGGAAGAGGCTGCACATGGTCTGTAAGAACCCAGGTCTGCTGGGCTTTGCCTCCCTCCCCTTCTGCCCTTTGTAGCTGCTTCCTGTGCAGACAGTTTCTATGGGCATTTCCTGGGAAGGCTGCACAGCTGAAGTTGCATTTTAAAATTTATTTATTTTTTAAATGACACTTTTCAAAGTTAAAGTATGTGTGTGTGTGTGTGTGTGTAGCACAGAAGTATAAGATGGAGGCAACTTTATCTGCACAGACAAAGAGTAAGCAAGGTACAGCCAACTCTCACAGACTCTACATCAAATCACACAATCTCTTAAAACACACAGTGGCAAAAGTTGCCTGCCTGGAGCTGCCCCACTCCAGCTTTCCAGGGCTCTGCTCCATCCTTCCCTCCTTTCCCTGGTGTGTGAAGCAAAGCCCACAGCAAAGGAAAGCAGGTGCCTTGGCCACCTCCTGGCCCTGAGTGCTGTGACAGTGCTGCTGCTGTCATCACCCTGGGCTTCCAGAGCCCTCCTCCTTCCATCCACCTGCCTGCTCTTGCCTTTTCCATGATGCTGGGAGCGTTTTGGAGCAGGAATGGTGTGTTTTACATGACTGTAGCAGTTTTGTAAAGGGGCCCTGTTTTCCTGGCTGAGGGCTCTGGGCGCTCCTGTATCTACATCTGCATTGGCCATTACAATTCCCTGCCTTGGGAAAAGATAGTGTGGGGCTGTTTTCCCTCTTCTTTGGCTACAGGGAGGCTTGGCAACAACCTCCAATGGGGATGTATTCACCTTGCCATGGCTGCACTGCCTGTGGCAAAGCCCTGGGAAGGGCTCCCCTTCATGGCATGATTTTAGGGTAGACATACACAGCTCTGAGGAATCCTTGCTCCTGCCCCACAGGATGGGGAGGCACTGGGACACCATCACCAGGGACATCTAATTACTATAAATAATGGCAGCTGCAAGTAGAGAAATCAAACAGCTTTGGCTCTGCCCTGTTTCTCTTGGCTCTACAGATGAAAAAAACTAGGGTGATATTTGACAATTCTAGTGCCAAGGCAAGGCAGGCAGGTTTGAAAAGAAAAGATCCCTCTTGACCATGCAGTCTCCTGAATGGGTGCTGCTTCCTGAGGGTCAGGCACAGGGAAAGAGCTTCAGAGAATTTGAAGTCCACAAGGACCCCACATAAGGACGATGCCAGCTTGGCTCAAAGGATGCAGCTGAGACCTGCCAGCTAATTATTTCATTACTTATTTCAAATAATGCCTCAGCCAAGGAGTATCACAGCCAGCTGTGACACCTGTAACTGATACCATGCAGAGAACAGGATGAATATCCCCTGATAAGATCCAGGGATGGCACTGCTGCTGCTCTCCCTCATGGAACCTCTCAAGACAAGTGAAAACACAGAGCAGCGGCCCAGGTTGAGATGCCCATGGGCAAATTAAACAGAGGGAGTGTCCTGGCAAGAACACTGGCAGATGAACACGTCCTAAGAACACCCAGGAACCAGCACAGACAGGAACCACCCTGTCCTCAGCTATGCTCAGCATCCACTTCCCAGAAAGCACAGTGTGCTGAGTGGTCCTCAGCCCCACGGGGGTCCAACCTTTCCTCCCCATCCCAGAGAGTCTCATTCCTCTTAACTCAGGCAAACCAGGAACATGGAGCAGCCTCCAGTGCTGCCACCCTCAAACCCCGAAGCACAGAATGTGTTTCAGAATAAGGGCAGTTCGAGTGGTGTCAGCTCTGCTTGTGTTTGTTTCTATGGAAAATTGTTACTTTAATGTGAGTCATGGGAGTAATTAAGGGATAAATAGCAGCACTGCAGTTCGTCAACACGCTGGTGCCATTGCAAAAGCAAAGGGAAGTGTACGCATTCCGACAGAGACACACATCCAGCCAGGGTGCTGGCAAAAGAACTGCTCCATCCTTTGGGCTTTGGCAGTCCCCTCTGGCCCAAGTCAGGCTGGTGTCGATCAGGAATAGCCCCCACTGACGTGATTTACCAGAGGATCTGTGAGGTTGGTTCAGCTTGAGTCAGGACACACAAGGCTGGGACCAGTGCAGGAACCCAACTTCATAAAATGGGACAGGCTCAGATGGCTGTTGTTTGTTAAACTTGACAGTAAAGAAAAACATATTGCACCTTTGCTGATTTTCCTTTCTTTTTTTTTTTTTTTTCTTTTCCCTTTTTCCTTTAGGATGTGCTGAACAAAAGGAAGAGCTTGCAGATGTTCCCTGTAAAAGCACTGACTGAATGGCAACTGTGACAGTGCTGTGAGATCAGCAGGGATGTGCTGGAGCAGGGAAAGACAACAAAGAGGGGCTGAGCTGTGCTTGAGCAGCCCAAGGGAGCTGAATTTGATGTGGAAGGCAAGAGCAAGGGGAGGACGAAGGATGCTCTGATATTTTTGAGATAGTCTCTTATGCCTGACATGCCCTGATCTGATATTTCTCTGAAGGCAAAGCAAACAATGCAGCAGGGCAGGAAACAGAGCACGGGGATGAGTGGGGAGTTGTGATGGCAGTGCTGTCCTGCTGCAAACCAGGCCAGCATAGGTGCAGTTTGAGGTGGAATGGCCCCTGGGTGGGGCATTGCCACTTCTAAGAGGGAATCTCCATCCTGGCCATTCAGCTAAACCAGCAACTTTCCAGGCTGGCCCAAAGGTTTTACCAACAGGCTTGTGTTTCCAGGAAAATATTTGTTAGAACCCCTTGGTGCTTCTGGACACACCTCCCTGACACAAAGGAGCACCACTGGGGCATGGCCCTTAAATGTGGCTCTGGACTGGTGGTGCTCAGCAGCCTGTACACCCTCCAGGAGATGCCTGCAGCCTCCAGTCCTTCTGCCCAGCAAGATCCAGCACCACCAGCCCCTCTGGTGGGGGATCTGAGGAAAGACTGCAAGGGTAGTGAGTGCCAGGAGTGCTCCGTATTTGCACCTGTCCATGTGGAAAGACACTCTCAGCTGAAATCCACACTATGGCCCTTTCCTTTATATTCCCCTCTCCTTAGTCTTTGCAGACAATTTCAAGCAACACAGTTTTCCACACTAATAAGCAATTTAAATGCTAAAGGGCAGCTCCTCTGCTGAAGGGAACTGAAGCCAAGGGAGCTGTGACAGTTTATGCCAGCTGAAGCTTTGCCTTTAAGTAAATGTTTTAAACTTTCCACTAAGGAGACTAAAATAAGCCATAGCATGAAACATTAAGAGCGAAGAATGAACTCTGGAGACCAGAGGGATTTGGGAAATGAAATGAGATCCATCTTGCTGGCACATTTTCCCCCCTTGTCTATTTTTGGAATTTAAAAAATTCCCCCAGATTTGTCTTTTACAAACCAGCCTTTTGTTCGGCGAGCAGCACTGAGCAGCCTCTCGATTCAACAGAGCAGGTGAGCTTTGGCAAGACAACATGCAAAATACAGAGCTGGAAACTATTAATATCTTTTACTGCTGGAGTTGGGAAGAGCTTGGTGCAGGTGCTGTTTGTTTTCTTTAAGAGGCTTTTCAGCTGCGCAACGTGCAACCAAATACAGGATTTCTGGTGAGAGAGCAAGTTGTGATCAACCCAGCTCTTCTCCAGGATGGGATCCTGCCATGACCAAGGTTTTTCTCAGGGATTACAGATGGGTTTGACCACATGGCTGCACTCTGTGTGCTTGTATGGCCGAGTGGGAACAGCCTGGTTCTCCTCATGGGGCTCGAGACAGGCTCAGGAAACCTGGGCTCCAACTCCTGGCTGTGGGATTAACTTTCAGGGGGGACCTCAGCCTGTCACTTAAAGCCCAATTCTCCCTTTGGCTTGCAAGCTACATTTTCCACTGACTTTAAACGGGGCAGGGGATCTTTGTTGCCTGTGAAAACTGAGCCTCCAAACACTTCACTCTCCCCATATTTAAAACAAGGAGAATATTTTGAGATCAATGGATAAGAACACCTGGGAGCGCTAATACCTGTGTACCCTGCCAAGATACTGGGAGATTAAGCAAATATTTTGAGGGCTGTGAGATCTTAGGAGGCAGGTATGGGGCTGTTTAGTATATCCCTGATATCATTTTCTCCTTCCTTTTATTTTTTTTTCCACAAATGGAAGGACTCAGGCAGAGGGAGTGCCTACTGAGACTCATGAAGGCAGTCTGAAAGACAAAGAGCACATCTCATGGTGCCCTAAGATTTGGTCTGAAAATCACCAAAGAAGATACAGCTGAAACAGTAAATAATTTTGGGAATGCTTTGTCTGGCTGCATAGGCTATAACTCCACACAGGATGTCATGAAGTTGATAAGGGTTCAGAAAAGATTTGCCCTGTAGTGGGAGAGTCCATCCCCTCAGTTTGGGGTAGTACATGTTAAAGAAGACAACAGACTAACTGGAGAGTGTGCAAAGAGAATAAAATGGATGATAAAGAGGTTTTGAAAACATGACCTGCAAAGAAAGGTGGAAGGAAGGGAATTTGTTTAGTCTAGAAGGGAGAAGAATGAGGGGAGCATGATAATGATTTCCCAATATTTGCAAAAGGGACAGCAACTGTTCTCCAGAACCCGGGGAGGGCAAGAAGAAATCAATTTATAGTCAGGAAGTTTTAGACAGGACTGTAGGAAACGCCAAATAAAGAGAAAGCTCTAGGATGGGCTACCTAGTGAAATGGGAATGTCCATTATGGGAAGCTTTTAGGAACACACTGCAGCAATTCAGATGCAAACTCAGGTACTTCACAGAACAAACGATGGTGTTGGCAGAGACAAAGATACCTCAGTGAGGGCACGCAGTTGCTACACAAAACTGCTTTGAAAGTGACCCAGGTGTCCCAGCACTGAATACCAGCTGTTTCATCCCAAATTAAATAAATATAACTGGTGCGGGGGCAACAAACAGCATTTCTGCTTCCAAGATTACCTTCAGACCTCACCTCTAAAGAATAGCACATTTCGTACAAAGTACTAATGACCAGGGAAGGTGACTGTGGTGCTGACCTCCACAGGAGAGTCCTCCAGCACCTGCAGGGCTTTCAAAGCTGGCAGATTGTGGTATAAATAATCTAATACAGACTCTGACCCAGGTAACGCAGCCTTAAGAGGATGCATCTTTATCTCTGTCTATTCTTCCTCTCACCTCCTGTGCCTGAAGACTAAAAATAGCAACTTTATATATAATTTTACACTCCTAATCACTGGCCTAAGTCCCTGCTCTCACAGCCTTGTCTCCTTGCAGCATGGGGAATCGATCTTGCTGCACTGCCTGATGGAGAAAGTTCCAGATCCACTTCCCTGCAAGGCACAGCCTCCTCCCAGGCTGAATGTGGAATGATAGAATGGCAGGAATTCAGAGGGCCCTGAATCTTCTGAGTGCTCCTGGTGGAGTTGTTTGGAAATGAGAAGAGGATTTGCAGGAATTGCTGTTCTTCCACAGAGAAGATCCTGTCCTCCCGTCTCCTGATGGGAAGAAGTAGCAGCATATTGGCTAAGAGGACACTGCAGGTGAAATTTGGGTGAAACCTCACATCCAGTTATGATATTCCTTGAAAATCTCCCTCTTCAGGGCTATTTTTTGAACAGCACCTGGAAAAATTCTGCTAGAGGATGGTAGCACAGGCCAAAGAATGAGTCAAAACTCATTTTAGGGAATGAAGTGGTCTGAAAGGACTGGATGCTCTTAAGATGAGAGCTGGTTGGGTGACACTGCTGCATAACAAACCTTTTGGAATCGCTAGAGATAAGAATAATGACAATAATTCCAGTCTTGTAGACACAGCCTTGCTCTCTCCTGCAAGGGCAAGGCTGTGCACAGCCAGCCTCTCTGTGGGCCCAGAGATCTGCTCTACACTGAGGTGAGTTGGGATATCCCCAGGATGGGATTCACAGTTTCAGGGGCTGCAGGAATTCAATGCAAGCACTGCCCTGCTTAATTCCCTGGAGACTGCCTGGCTGTTCTGCTCTGCTGGCCAGAAGGGCTCTCCTGTCTGGGCCTCACTACAGGGATGCCCCGTGTTAGTTCCTCTTCCATTTTTCACTCTTTTTTTTTGCTTAGGAAACCTCTGGTTAGGCAGGACTGCACGTCCTTGAAAGCACCAGTTATAACAAACAACCAGGGGCAGATCTCAGGCGAACGCTGCGCGAGTCAGAGGTCACAGCTGGAAGTGCTTTGAGGGGAAATTCAAAATTACTGTCAAAAGCAGTTCTCTCTCTTTTTAATTGTAATTGGTTAATCTCATTTTATTTGCCTTGTGGCTACGGCTGGGAAGCTTAGGAAACTCTCAGGGCCCCCCTGCTCTGCTCTCAGTTACCCCGGGAGCAATTCTGAAGACTTCAGCAAAGTTGCTTTGGGTTTATCCCTTGTGCCACCCAGACCAGAGGCCATTGCTCGGAAAAGTCATTGGCAAAGGAAGGAAGGAATGTGGCAGACGGCTGTTCCTTTTTCAGAAATGAAACCAGACAAATGGTATTCACTGATTTAACCTTCCTCGTGGCCTCTCTGCTGAGTCGCCAGTTCAGGGAGCTCAGGGACAGGATGGGCTTGTGCATGTCACTCCTTTCATCCTTTCTGGAGCTGGAGGAGTGGAGGGATGGACAGGCAGGGCTACAGCTGATACAGCTGTTCTGGGAAGGGGTGGACACACAGCCAGGACAGCATCAGCTGAGCATATTCCCCGTCATATTTGGGAAACAGAAAGTCAGTGGGAGCAGTCTGCTCCCGTAGGCACATAATGCACCACGCACAGAGCTGCTGGTAAGTTCTCCACTAAGAGGTTAAACCTCTCCCTGCAGTGACCCACAGCAGTGTTTGTCCAGTGGTACCCATGGAACTGCAGAGGGCACAGCCAACAATCCACTCGGGATGTGCGAGACGCTGCTGCAAACACAGGCAATCCATAACCAAACTGCGGTGCCTGGTGAGGAGTTTGGCACAGACCTGACCAAACCCATCAGGCAGCGTGTCCAAGCCCCTGTCTCCCCACCCTCTCCTCGGCACACGTGTGCAGTTGCATGGAATTTACTGTTTTGACTTGCAGGGAAGTCAAAAAGCTGTCGAACTGCGATCCCATCTAACACCACTCATCAGCACCATCAATTGTTCTCCAAATGAAACAGGCCACGTCGCCAAGCAAAATGCTTGGGAAGATATTTTTCCACTGGACATGTATCCAAAATAAATACAGGAAAATCTCCTTCTCCAAGCACTTTTCCTGATTACTTTTCATTTGAATCATTAGTAAACCCGAGATACACACACAATAGCACAAGACTGATGAAAACCCACTTCAACACAGTGTCCCATTTTTTTCCCAGAGATTAATGCTCTTTGTTACTCTCAGCCTATGAGAAAAACATCCCTCCTGCCTATCCAAGCCAAAAAGATGTGCACATCTTCCCATATGCAACCTTTGCTAGATGGATGCTTTTTGCAGCTGGTCATTTCAGCCCTGATGAATGCTCTGGTGGGTTCCTGCCATGGCCTGTATAAGCCCATATTTACTGTTAATTGTCTGCCCCAAAATGCCCGTTGTGATGAGATTCTGTTGCTGCAGCTTTTGAATTTTGTTTCAAGGTAACAGCAAGGTCCGTGCTTGTGACTAAATCCCATCCCATACAGATCCCAAGATTACTGCCTTGGTGTGCCACAAATAGGTGCAGGGAAGGAATCCCGTCACGCAGTGAAGACCGAGAATAACCCCACGTTTCTGTGGATGACAACCTGTGCTGAGATCTGCAACCAGGGCAAAAGCAAAGGAAAGGAGAGCTTGGAACAACAGCCATGGCTTTCCCTCACTGCCAAAGTCCAAGAGCTCTGAGCACCCATCCCTTCTCTGCACCACTCAGTGTCACTTCAGGAAGGGTCCTCCAGGCTCACAGAGCAAGACACACTCATCGAGGCCGGAGCTTAATTTTGCCAAGATCTGAATCCAAACCACACACAGCCTGTCAGCTTCAGCAGGTCCCACCCAAATGGCCCGGGTTCACTCAAACCTCAACCCAAGGCCCGGCCCAGGCTCTGTGAACAAGACCTTCTGTCTTCTTCTCTTTGCCCAAACCCCTGGCTGCAGCGGATGTCCTGGAGAACCTGGCTTGCAGTTGGAGACCATAATGAAACTTATGAAATGTTCACTCAACTCCAGCAACTCAGAGATGGGAAAGGCAAATTACAGACCTCTAGCCCCTGGCTTTTGTGTGCTGGCATTGCAGTGAATGTGCTAAACGCTGTGGACAAGAAATGTTCTGGTTTGCAAGAGAGCCAGCTTCCAGCCAGCTGCTTTTACTTGGTGGATTTTCTAATGGATCAGACTCACCCCTACTCTTGTCCCCATTTCAGTGACAAGACAGATCACAAGAACTGGGTGCACTGAGCTATGGTGCAAGCAGGTGGGACTCCAAGGGTTTTACCAGGCTCCATCCCAGACCTGGCATACCAGACTCAGACCGGTTACTTACTTCTGTGCAAAGCCCAGAGCCCTCTCTGGAGGTGACTGCACATAAATGGAAGCCATTCCTTTCAGCCTATCCTGACCTGAACATGCAGTCCAGCCCTGCTGCTTTTTGCAGTGAGGGTGGGAATGTTGAGATGTGAAACATGCCAGAAGCTGAAGGTAGGATTGTGCCACTACTTAGGGAATCAGCATTCCCAGCATCTTCAGTCTTAATTCCTAATGTAGATCCCTTTGCCCTGCCTTGGATTGTTTCCTTTGTGAGAACCCTTGGCTTATTCCTAACAAGACCTGTGAGAACAGCCCACGGCTCGGGGCCCTCCCTCGGCTCACTGCTGTGCTTGTCCCTGGTGTGACTTGGAGCTGGTGGCCTGGCAGGCACATGTGCTGCAGTGTCACAGCCCCAGAGGTACCAAACCAGAGCGCTGTGCCAGTGGGGCTGTGCTGTCTGGAATGCTCTGTATGTGCTGGAATTGCCCAGAGCAAACAGGGCTCCAAGGGTTGCAATCTCTGCCTAAAAAGAAAAGCCCTCTCTCCTCACTATCTGGATGCCTGTACTGATGAGCAGGCATGCAGCAACCAGATGCCTGGCAGAGCTTTGCTTCATGCAGCAAATCTGCCTTGGGACTGTGCCAAGCCTGTGCCCCTGCTCACCCCGACCAGCACAGGCTTTGGAGACGTCTGTCCTCCCTTACTGCTCCTCCTCCTTTTCTCTCCCGTGTTTCTGCAGTACAAACTCTCCCCTCAGATGAAGGTGCCCCTGTACAGTGGCTTCTGAGCCACTGGCAACATCCATCCCTGATTTTCCTCAACCACACCAGTAAGGTGATGGTGGCCCCCAGAGCTGTTGGTAAATACAGTCAGAGGAGACACATGTGTATTTGGCATGGCTCTGCCTGTCCCTCCTGCTCTGCTGGTACGAGCCCACAGTGTAAGCCAGTGCTCCCAGTCAGGTGATGCTGTGGCAGCCCCTTGGCCAGCCTTGGGAAAGCCATCCCTTGGCTGCAGACCTCAGGGTCTGTGGTACAAGGTGACAGAGACCTGGCAGAGAACTGAGAGGCTTTCAAAGAAATGCTACCACTCAAACCTCCCAGCCTCAAGTCTTTCCTCTGGGCAAATACCTGACATTTACTAGCATAGCCTGAATTCTGGGCTAGGGTTCCCCCCCCTTCGTGCTCCGCATCTCACTGCTGACATTTTAAGAGCAGTGATCCTGATCTCACATGATAAGCTAAATCCAAACCTCCTGAGGCTGCAGCCCAGAGAGCAAACAGCTCTGTCTTTCACCACGTGGAAGCTGGGGCTCTGGAAGAAGAAGCCTTCTGGGTGCAGCAGAGCTGTGCTGAACTGTGCAACAGCCACAGCACAACCAAGAGCCTTTCCCCAGCTCGCAGCCACCAGCCAGGCCACAGGCATTGTTCAGACTCTGTCTCCCAAGCAGGGCTCACAGTGATGGATTATGTTTCTGTAAAAAGCTGAGGGAGGAGGTACCAACCATGGCAGGCACTGTGGTTGGTAGGAACTGGTCATGGCTGCAAAGCAGGAGATGGAGGGAGGAGTGGGCTGGATCTGCATCGTGCCACTTCCTTAGGGCTGACACCCCGACAAAACCAGAGCTTTGGAACAAATCTGACTTTGTGTTTCCTCCTCCTTCCCACCCTCAGCCCACCACATTTCTCGCAGAACAAAAATCCTGTCTCTTGCCCAGCTCTCCTGCCAGAGCACTAATCCTTCGCCTGTGGTGGTGGATTAAATCTCGGGCCCCAAGGAAGCTCTTCCAAGGCACAGTGAAGATTTTGTTTGTCGGGGTCTAACCCATGTGCAGCTCACAGCTGCCATGCTTGGGAAATTGTGCCTTTTCTTTTCTTTTGCTTTCAAGCAGCCCATACGAAGGAAAGCAGGGCTGTTCCGAGAGACTACTCCTAATGGTCTGAAAATAAACCCAGTGTTTTTCTTGGCTTGTAGAGAAAAATGGTTACCTTGATTGAAACTTGGTTCTAACACATATTTCAGACAGTAATGAAGACTGCAGATATGAGACTTGTGTAGGCTCTGTTACACAAACCTTCACAGAGGGTTTTTTCCTTCTTCTTTCCATTCTATACCCAAAACAGCCTGGTATAGCTAAGGACCTCCACTAGCTTGTTGGGAAAACGAGCTTTATCTCAGGTGCTAATGTCATGAGCTTTTATTCTTTGCCATACTGGCAAAAGGTTAATCAAACAGAGCTGGCATTTCATCAAGGCCAGCACTGAAAATTAGGGACAGAGCTGCCATTAAAAATAACCAGATGCTTGTGCTTCTATCCCTGACACACCGGTCTTGAAATATCTCCCTCTTGGGTTGTACAGCTTCCCAGGAATAGCAGGAAATTGCAATTGTTACACTGGCCAGAGAATGGATTTAATTTGTACTGTTTTATCCTCTCTGTTGGAAACTATCCTCTCTTTTCTTCCACGCCAGCTAAAAAGAAAAGAAAAAATCCAGCAAACCCAACACATTTCTGTACAAAGCCTTCCATGCTGCTGGACCACAGCCTACTGTAAGGCATTTGTGCTTCCTCTGTCAAAGGTATGGATTGCTTTCCTTCTGCAGGGTTCATTGCAACACCTTCACAGGCAAATTTACAGCAGCTTAATTAAAGAGAGTTTAAAAACCACTGGTTGGTCAGTTCAACTGCTACACAGAGCTGATGCAAGGGGGGCAGGTGTATAGTTGCTACAGAGAGGTTGTTTTTTGGGGTGAGAAGGAGCTGTGCATGCTCACTGGCCATGCCAGGGAAAAGTCAGGTGGTTATAATTAAACAGTCTGCAAGGAGAGAATGGACTTTTGGGATACAGAGCAGAAAAGAAGCTGCAGTACAAGTAACACATCAGACATCCCAGGAGCGACTGTCCAAGCAGAGGCTCCAGAGCCTTGGCTGGTTTGGATTTAGTTCAGCAGGCATCAGATTCTTACTGAGGCAACCACATTGTGCAAGCTCAGAGAAGGAGCTGGGCAAGTTATGAGCAAGTACAATGGTGAGGTTGCTTCAGCTGAAGGGTAATTACCTGTTGAGCAACCATAATTCAAGTAATTTGATCTCATGTCTGTACAAGAGAGAGGTTTGCATTCATCTAAGTCACCTGTTTTCCATAAGTAGGTACAACTCTGGGCAATGCAGGTGGAACCAGCCTTTGGAAGGACAGGTTGCTGGCCTGGGTAGGTGACAAAGAGCTGAAGGGTTGAGCAACAATAGGCAATTTTTTTTGAAAGATGAATTTTGTACTCTTGTGACATCACAGTGGGAATATTTTTGGGTCTGCCAAGGCCGTAAAGATGATTGCATGATCAAGTTACAGAGGCTTAATGAATTACTGCTCATCAGCTGAGCTGTGGCAACTGACTCTGCTGTTGGACACACAAAGTACAATGCATTAGCTCATGGCAAATTTGAGGCACAGTGAGGCATAAAGTGGTTACGCAGAACAGAAGCTGGCCTGAACCCATAGGCTAAACCCCCTTTGCTTTCAAAAAGTACCTAGTCCTGCTAATTGACTCTGGTGGGGTGGCTTTAACAGCGTGTCTGGCTCCAGAGCACAGTGATCCCAATGCTCACGTGAGGACCGAGGGTGGTTCTGAACCTGGAGATGTGTGGTCCTGTCCCAGCCAAGCTCTGAGCCCCTCTGGACAGCACAGTCCCTAGACCTGCACCTGAAATGGTTCCTTACAGCCTCAGGAGGGAGGAATCGTAAGAATGTGTTAACAGCACAAACGTGGGAGGTCTGAAGGAGGACAGCAGCTCTGCAGTGAGGCCATGGGAAAGCACTGGAGCTGTTGTGCTCCAGCGCCGAGGTGATGGGGCTGGAAGCAGATGAAAGGCGGCTGGTGAGGCACCGTGAATCACTCCTGTTGGGAGCCCTTCCCTCCTTTGGCAGGGACTGTAGCCAAGAGCTGATGTGACTCACGACAGCAGCACGGGCTGATGATGAGGCAGAGGATGGCACACACTGAATCAATGCCTGTCATGCGGCCAAACCACATCAGGTCCGATAACACCAGCAGGGCAGGAGAACTGCAGCAGCAGCATTCTTGGTGGGGCTGTCATTGCCAGGGCTGTTGACTCATTCCCTGAAGAGACTTTCTGGCCACCTCTTCTGCCTCCTAAAGCTTTATTTTCTCTTCCCTAGAGAGGAACTAGAGCTTGAGAAAACCTGCCTCTCCAGCTGCCTTCAGCCCTACCCTGTCCATGCAGAGTGTTGGAAGAGGGAGGACGTGGAAGGGAGAGGGGAGCAGGAATGAGAACGTGAAGCAAAGGAATGAGCAGGATTTACAGGGGACAGTGAGGTGTGACAGGGAGCAGGCTGCTGGGCTGGGGTCTGTGGCACTGCCACTGAGCACTGAAACCAGGTGGGGATGCAGAAAGGAGTGAGAGGATGGGTGGGAAGAGGAGAGCACAGGTCCAGCAGCATGGATAAGCAGGGAGATGGCTGTGGCTACAAGGCAATTAAGTCTGATCAGGCAATCAAGCCTGATTAATCTGTGTCACAGACTGTGGCTTAAAGCTCACAGGGCCACCACGAGGGGATGAAAGCACAGATGGGGGCTCTGGCTGCTGTCTGTGTGATCTCTCCTGGGGGCTTCTGGCTTGACACGGCCTGCCAAAATGCCCAGAAATTCTGCATACCTTTATAGTGGTCTGGACAAAATTTACAGGAAGAAAAAGAGGCCCAGGAAAACCTGTTTGCATGGTAGGTCCACACAAAGAACAGTTAATCCTGGGCTTTGCTACCTGTCACAGTGCATTACACTCCCCTGCAGCTGACCCCCACCGTGGAGCAGAGCTGCTTTCCCCAGCAGCAGGGCTGCAGTCACAGATCTGTGTTTGTGTTCAGGAGGGCCCTTACCAAGACATCAAACAAATGGGAAGCTCTGGGAGGTGGGGTGGAGAGCAGGCAACTGTCAAACCCTTTTATAGCAGGTCCCACAGGCATTTGTTTTCCTCCTATTTTTAAGTTGAAAAGGCTCGAGTTTCACTGCAGGAAATAGTTCTTCTCCTCCTCCCTCCCACCCACCTTTCTTTTTTCTAAAGCACATTGGAAGAGCAGTCTGCTGTCTGCCTCAGGTTTCCAAGAATTAGGCAAACTGGAACTAGAGCACTTGTTATCTGCAGCCAGGGAAGCAGAGAGAGAGAGGCTGGGGAAGAGGTGTTCCTGCCTGCAGGTGCTCAGAGCCTTAGGGTGCCTGTATTGATGAGATACACCCTTCCCCATTCCTTTTGATCAGGTTGAGATCATAATTAGGGTCTCAGAAGAGGTTTCTGTGAAGCCTCTAGAGACAAGATATTCACATCCATGCCCTGCCTTCTCCCCAGTAGAGCAATGACACAGGAAATCTTGGGGAAGGAGTGCAGTGACCTGCCCTCAAGGAATCTCTTCTGCATTGTACCACTTGGAGAGGTGGTGCCTTACATTTGGAACAGCACTCAAATGCAGGCCTAAGTCTTCCATCCTTTTAGAAACAAATGCATTCTGTCAGTGCTATACCCTTAAAATCTCCATGTGCCTGGGCTCTGCAAACATCACAGCACAGATTCCTGCACTTTCCTGCAGGTGCAAAATGTGCAGCCATGCACGGGGGCAAGATGCACTTAAGCCATGAGACTCAAACCCACAGTCCAATTCCCAGCCTGTCACCCAGCATTTAGAGCAGGGGCCTGGCTAATGAACAGCCTGTTGGACACTTCACTGCCTTCTGATCCTTGGAATTCACAGCCCAGCGACTGCTTCCCCCCTCCCTCCCCACCCTGCTGATCCCAAGCAGTTCTGTTCACCAGGCACACACCCCCTTCCTGCTCGGGCGAGGCCCAGCTCATTTCTCCTGTTCCCTCGCAGTGACAGTGCAGACAATGCCTCTTTTGTAGGTGCTTCTACATGCCTGGTGGAAAACCTATTGGAGACTAGTGCAGTAATATCAATAATCTCCTGTTTATTATTCCTCCTAGCATGGGATTTCCCATTACCTCTCTAGCACAGGCAATGTTTTCCATTCGTCTTGTCTCAGCCAGTTGTTTGCTCGTTTGCAGCAGGGGGCTTCAGAAGAGACAGAGCTACAATTGATGGGAAACAGAAGGCCAGGCTGCTGCCAAAAGGGGGTTTCCTCAGGGATAGCCATAGTCTTAGGAATGGTTATTACAATCTCTTCCAATGGTGGTTCTGCACACCTGCTAAAAAAGCCTTGCCTTTGCTTTCATTAGACTCGTTTTTCAGATGACCTTTGTTGGGTAGTTGTTACTCAAACACTTTTTAGGTTCACATCCTTCCAAGGCAACCAGTATTGGGTAAATAGTAAATATATCTGCTCTCCATTCATGCTACTGTTCTGGCAGATATGGCCATTATCCTAGAGCTGGGTGTGCTCCATGGACATAAAACTTGAATGGGGCTAAATCTTTCAGTTTTCAGTAAATTAAATGTCACAATGAAAGTTGCAGCAGTAGAGTGACCAGCTTCTGTAAAATCACAGAATATGCTAAGCTGGAAGGGACCACAAGGATCACAGAGTCCAACTCCTGGCCTTGCACAGGACCATCCCCAAGAGTCACACCATGTGCCTGAGCATACTGCTATTATTAGAGCCTCAGTCCTGTCCCTTTCCAGTCACAAGGGGGCAAATAGGATGCTTTGCTCTGCAGTTCGCATGGTGGAAACTTGGAGTCCTGGAAACTGAGCAAGACACACAGGACAAACTAAGGAGATCAGATTTGAGTTTGCAAAACAAACCCAGCTGGTAGAGGCAAGATGTGGATTAGAGCAGACAGAGTGAGAGTTCAGCTGGGGAACAGACCACAGCGATCCTGGAGGAAGAAAGAACTTTTCCAGACCTCCCTTCCCAACACTTTCACTGCAAAGCCTCACAGATTTTGACCTAGAACTGCCCTCTTCCTCCTCCACTCCTGCATGGACTGGCTGTCTGGGACATTATCTCAGCTCTGCTCAGATCCCATTAGCTTCTCTCTGCCTGCACCTCCCAGGCTCTGGTAACAGATAGCTCTGAGGCAGAAGATGAAACCACCACACTGTGGTTATTCCAGTTCCTTCCCTTTTGTCCACCCTCAGGAACAACTAGTGCCTCCTGGAAACAAATCAACCAGCCTGGCTGGAGCTCTCACCAGGGAAAGACCAAAGTCATTGCTGTTCAGACACTACAAGTCCTGGACTCTTATTAGTAGAACAATATTGCTGCCTCAGTCACAGGGATTCACTCTGCTAAACTCACACACAATCAAGAGCTGCTTGGCCAGACTCACATCCCATGAGCACTGGAACAGTTCCTTCCTCACCCCCTGTGCCTCCAGAAAAGCTGGAGAGGTGCTGCAGTCAAGCCCTTCGTATTTCACTTGAATCACTCTTTGCTCTGCCTTCCACAGAAATGGGCACAGGGCCTGGTACAGCCCAGCAAGCCAGGGGCTCCCTCCACTTCAGTGGGCCAGGATAGCCAGGCACATATGGAAAGAGGCCCTGGGAAGAAAGTGAAGAATTTAGCAAGTTAGAGAAGAGAAAGAACAGGAAATGCTGCTGCTGGCTAAGTATCTTCATTCAGAAGTTATTACTTTGTAAATACAGCTCCTGCTCCTACTTTATTTTTAACCCTTGGCATCACAGAGGAGCTATAAATACAGATGGGGATTATGCCAAAGTCGGGGGAAGGTGCAGCCTGCCTCAAAACGTGGGCTGGCACCCCCGATGTGCAGGACAAGAATGTGCTGCTCCTCCACACAGGTCTTTACATTTCAAGCCAAACAGAGCAAACAAATGCCCACAGACCTTTTTATTGTCAGGAGAGACTGACAGGACCTCATCTACGTGCCTACAGCCCCAGAATGTCTTTCCATGAGCACTTCCAGCACGCAAACCGCAAAAGAACATTTTCATCCCTGGAACGGCACCGCGGCAGGAGACTGTCCCGAGGAGGGACATCCAGGCTGGGCTCACAGCACTGCCCAACCCTGAGCACAGGGTGCTTTTCTTCAAGGTGCAGGATAAGGTAGGCACTGAGGGGCTAGATCCTCCCTCCAGTTCAACCTTCAGACCATCCACACAGTTCAGGATGGCTTGGACCAAAAGCCAGCTTTGCAGGGGGAATGGGATCCCCATGGGATGTGGACAGGTGCTTTGAGCAATTCAGGAGTTCACCACCAGGCAGCTCATGGGTAAGAACATACCTGTAAACACCATGGGCAGAAAAGGGGGCTTTTGTGTGCCTGTGTGCGTGCAGTAGGTTCACACTGATAATGCTGTCTGGATTTGCAACTGTCTAGACAATGGGAAAATTAGCATCATGAAACTGGATAGTTTTGTGAAATGCCCGGCCAAATATCTGGGAAATATTTTTGTAATGGTTCTCCTCAGAGGGAGATATGAGCCTGAGCCGTCCATTAGAGATGCAGCTCTTTTGTCTTGCATTCTGGTGAGGGATAGAGGGGTTTTACTGAGCCCTCCGGGCCTCATCTGCCATCCTTTCCAGCCAGATGCTGGTGCTACTGTGGAGGAAAATAAGCCCAGAGCACAAGCATGGCAAATGTGCTTTCCATAGGCTGGAGCTGCTGCTTTTCTGGCATGGAAAAGGAATTTCATCCCAAGAGCTAGAGACTAAGACTGCATGAACAGTGGTTTACCTCTGGAGACAAACAACCAGAGGCCAGTGCCTCCCTAGCCTGTTTTATTGCCCACAGTAAAGCACAAAGGATTGCTAGGCTGCAGGGTAAGAGCTCACAGAGAGCAAACAAAACTCATTCTGAGCCTCCTGCCTGGATCCCCAAAAGCACAAAGCTAAGAGATGCACAGGGATCTCTCCTTCTCTCACCCAGGACAAGAGGATGCAGCAGCCAGGACTGTGCTTATAGTTGAGGCTGGGAAGTGCTTTGTGCCCATGGCCTCTGAGAAAGTCCCTCTGCAGAACTGTAAGGCCAAATTTTACAGGGTTGTACTTGCTCCCTCCCAACAGCCCTAGAAGCTCTGGTCCAGCTAAGCAGAGTTAATGGCAGTGAAAGCAGAGGGAGGCAGGACCTGCCTTTCCTCAGATGAGAGGTAAAGAAGGTTCTTGCAGCATCTGCATGCTCTGAGGCAATTGGAACAAGCTCAGACCTCAGTGGTCCTTTAGAATCCCCACACAAAGGTAACAAGCCTGGGGCAGCCTAGCCCTTCTCAGAAAGGCACCGGTGCCCAAAGGGGAGGATGCCAAATCCAGAAGATTAGAAGGAACAATATACAGTTAATGAAACAAACAAAAAAGTAGGTCCAAAGAACATGCTCTATTAATATCTCAGGAGAACACATCAACACATTGGTTCTCTGAAAAGCTTCAACAAAAGGCAGGGAAGGCCAGACAATGGGCACCTCATCTTTTTAGAGCAAAGATGTTATCTGTCTCTGGAAGGGAAATGCTGTCAATTCATCTAAGGACAGCAGAGCTTAAGTAGCAGCTCAATATTATTGATGATTGTCAGCCAGGAACCTTTGGCTTGCTTTAGCTTGTGGGAAACCTTGAAAAACTGCTTCAAGCTTTCAGTGGATGTGTTAGAGAAATAAACAGATTAATATTTGCAAGTCCTACACAGATTCCAGGAAAATGTGGTGCTTAGACTGGGGGCTTCTCCCCATGAACAGCAGCTGAGGCTTTCCTTCAGTGTCAACAGTGACCACCAAGGGGCTGGATGCAAAACACAGAAAGGCTTTTAATGCAGAAGCTGAAGGTGCCTTGGGTCAGTTTTACAGAGAACTGGCATTTTCATCAGTTAGGGACTGTGTGATGTTTCTGGATTTAGCCTGTGTGCTTAAATGCTTCAAAACCAACAACTCCTTCACTAGCCCTGATTTTTGATGAGGTGGCCCAATACAGTGACACAGATCATACAGAGCAGCACCATAACAAACACAACCTGGATGCAGAAGCTGGACCAGAAACAAAACTGGTAAACACAATCTAGGGCTGAATTGGTTTGCAATATTTGGGATTGCTCAATGGTCCCAACGCCAATATTGACCCAAGTGAAACCTTTTATTTGTGTTTTCTTGACAGAAGAATAAAGAAGTTGCTACAACAACAACAAGTCCCAGGGAAAGGGTAGACCAGGATTAGCCCTATGTGCTCAGGATTCTAAAAAGCAGTTTCACTCTGGAGATAGTGCAGAAGTAGTTGAGAGAAATAAAAGCCTCTGTTCCCCCATTTTATGTCAGAGGAAGACAGTAATTAATACCCTTCAGACACTATAGAAAGAATTTCCTACCTATGACAAAATAACAGCACCAGAAAGCTAACATTTTTGTGCTGCAAATTCTGTTGTTTGACTTTCCTGAGCTATTTCCTTGCTCCCATCCATCACAACATTGACTGGATAATTCCACCCCCCCTCCAGTTTTTGTAGAAGTAATCTTTTGAGTTTTGTGAAGTTGATCTTGGCTCATGGCACACATCCCACATCTGTTTTCCTAGGCCTTACCGTTTGACTCAGAATGATTGCATTTTAACTTCATCCCCCCACTGCTACTGTCAAGTTTAAAACCAAAACTAAGCACTCCCACCACCACCAAGGCGCACCTGATGTCTGGGAAGGCACATGTCCCCTCACCTCCTGGTACTGAGCAGTGAGAGGTTACAGTAAGAATGTTGACTGCTTATTTATTATTCTATAAGATGATACGGTGTGAACTGACAGCATAGGCTAAATACAATTATTCTGTATGAGTGAGCTTTCAAAGCTCTCCTTTTGGTTCTTATCCAAGATCCTTAAAAGCCCATCATTAAGCATTCACACAGAGCAGTGGGATGTGTGAAACTTGTCACGTTGGTTTTGCTACCTTTTGAAATCAAAAGGTGGAGAAGCTGCCCATCCTTTTTCCTTTCCCAAATTACAACTTTTAAAACTCCCCACCCTCTCTGAAAACATAAACTTTTGGCTTCTCAGCACCTCACTGAGTTTGACTAAGGGCAAATGGAGGAGAAAAATGCTGAGTTCACTATGGCAACACCTTCATTTGAGATAGGATATGGTCAAGCAAGGGCACATCTGTTGGGCATGTAGTTGGAACAGCTCTGCTGGACTTCTGCAGGTTCATGACCTTCAGTTAAATTTGGTTGGATATGCCTGGCCTGGATGTGCTTCCTACCACTCTGCTTCTGGTAATACAGTTAATAAATATTTCTTCCAGCATTGTCTTTCCTGTGGTATTTTGCTTGTTCTGATTCTGCTACTAGGCAGAACTCAGAAATGCAGGAAAGGGAAAGTCAGAAGGGAGGGGTTTGTCCTGAGTGCAAAACACTAAAGCCAACAGAAAACACGAAGGCCAAGAGTTAACAGCATCTCCATGCCAGGGAACCCCCTTTCCCCAGCCCAGCTCTGAGCACTGCAGAGTTCTGACCATCTCTGCTTGGTTAACCCAAGAGCAGGATGGCTACAGAACTGGTGACACACCTCAAAATAGAAAAAAAAAGAGGTAGTGAAGGGAAATCTTCAATGCTGTTAATTGGGAATTATTCTGAAGAACGAACAGCAAGGGAAATGGCTTTCACAGGGGCACATCACTGTGATTTGGAAAAAAGGTAAAGTTTTTAAACTCTTGCCCAGCTCTCTGGTTGCAATTAAGAAATGTTAGCTCAGTCAGGCATGGAGCGTGGAGAGCACTTCCTTGCCAATGTCCGAGTCTTGTTTTGTCTCTGATAATTCCACACTCTGCTTTTAAGAGCCAGTTCATGTTTGATGTTACTGTGTCAAGGTATAAGGCTAAGTGCTGTCCTGGGTAGTCTGAATCTTAAAAATAAGAAAAAAGAGGGGGGAAGATTTTTGTTTTACTGGCAGACTTATTGAAGATGATAATTCTTGGGTTTGGGCTGCATATTTTAAAGTATGTGACTTTTGCCATCGTTCTTCACAGAGAAGCACCCAGAATGCTACGCTGGAAACAGAGTTTGAAAGCTGGACTAGGGGCAAGGGTTCATCTTTCTTGTATCAGTGGGTGACATGACTAAGAATGGATCCTGCAGTAACAGGATCACCCAAAGCCACGTCCTCACACACTGTTGCCACGTGTCACATCAGGGCGCAAACCTTCCCTTTCAACATAAGTAATAAGGGCCTGTGTTTTTTGGAGCAAGGGGAGCATGGCTGAGATTCTTCCTTTGCTGACACACACACCACAGTGCTAAGCTGTGGCAGGCACCAGAAGCAACAAATGTAAAGGCATTATAAAGTAAGGAAGGGCTGGAGAAACCTAAACTGAGATGTCATAATAACATAAGCCAGAATTCATTACCCCTGTAACCAAAAAGAAAGTCTTGATATGCCAGTTTCCACCCATAAATAGCTATAGTTGAGGGTCTGAGTTTATAAAACATTGAATGACTTACCATGTGTTGCACTGGATGGTTTTGGTCGGAAGTCCACAAAGGATCTGTTAGACAGCAATTTCTCCTGTTGAGACAAAAACTCAGAGGTAAAAACTGCCTTGCCAAGCCCAGAAGATAAGAACAAAGACACATTGTTTTAAATCAGAGGACCAAAGTGTGCTGGAACATGTAAGGAACAAAGCAAATACAGACTCTTGGGGTGTTTAGACTACAGCCTGTCTGCCTCTTTCCAAGTCGGGTTGAACGAAAAAGCAATTTACAGAGAGTTCAGGATTATTGCAGACATGCCAGAGAGTCCCAGCTGCAGAGAGAGTTGTTTACCCTGGGAAAGGCAGTCCAGTCACAGGTAAAGGTTCCAGGTGTTTACAAGGCCACGAGGACACGTAGGCTGAACACTGTGGTAGTGAGGTTCGGCTCACAACAACTGGCCCTTGATCCTGCTTCCCCATCTCCTGTGCTGGTGCCCAAACCTCTTGGCAAATGCGTTTCCTGCCTTTATCTAGCATAGCTTTAGCCCTGAAGAAGTGGTGGGGAAGGGCATGGCCAGCAGGAGACACCCCAGGTTTTCTCTGGCTCTGTTTCTCTGCCAGGGATTTACTTCGTTCCTGTGCCCTGAGCATCTCATTTACCCCAGAAATAAGTCTGATATCCAGGTTTTAAACTTGTCATTGCTTGGACTAGATTCCATAATGTGGAGGTGTATAAGGAGCGTGGAGAAACCATTCACAGACATTGGAGATTGTCCATGCTGGTTGCCAAGTCGATTAATCCTGTTGCTCTCTGTGGGAGGGGTGGGTTGTCTTTGTCACAGAGGATTCCAAAGCAGGTCTGACTTGGAGATGAGGAGAGCCAAGGCTGGCCATGAGGCTGGAAAAATGGATTGTGGCACAAGCTTTCTCACTGTGCACAGTGATGGAAGTGAGCAGAAGCTCTTAGGAAATCAGCTGAAGTCCTCCTGTCCCAAGAAGGCTCCAGCCTTGGGATATTTGCCAAACTTGTTAAAACAAACATGGGGAAGCTCCTTGAGGCAGGACCCCCACCCTCCCAGCTCTCAGACAGCTCTGCCTCACCAGCCCCTGAGGGTCTCACCCCAGCAGTTAAAAGGCAGGAGGGGAGCACACAGCAATTGCTTTGTGTGACATGGAGGGCTGAGGAAATTCGAAAGACAAATTATTCAAAATAAAAAGCAGTGCAAAAACAGATTAGGAAACTACTGTGCCGTGACTATTAATGAAGCGATAGAAAATATCAATCACTCCCAGGCCTCTGAAGCTTGCTGTGAGAGAAGAATTAGGAGATTTTATGTTCCAAGTACCAGGAAACCACAGGGCCCTGGTGCCTAGTTTTCAAAAGAACACTGAATCACAGGGAGGAAAGCAGAGTGCTGCAAAGAGCCAAGGGCAGAGTTTAAAAATAGCAGCTTTCAGTTTTGCTGCTTTTTTCTTCTTCTTAAGTGCCTGGATATAGGATCATGTCAGAGGTTGGATAAAGAGAGCAGACCAGTCCCTGTAGAGAAAGAAGTGTTCCTGAATGCAGCACTGCCAGTCGGGGTTGGGGGCTGCTCATTTTGCACTCCAGCCCTTCCCCTGAAAGGCATCAGAATCTCCTGCTCCTCCTGCCCACCCAGCCCAAGAGAAGGGCACTGGGGGAGTGGGGACTGGGCAGCTTGACAAGCCCATCAGTGTGTCCAGAAGCCAATGCAAGTGAACAAATCCAGGGGTTGAATGTGTGACAAGCCTGAACCATCCCCTTCTGGACACACGCAGAGCCCATTTCTCATGGCATTAAGGACACCTTGGAAATGCTCTGCAAGGAATAGGATTTATTGCCATGTTTGTGCTGATGCTCCAGGTCTGTGTGCAGGGAGAACCCACATCTGGCAAATGTGCTAAACCAAGAGAAAGGATGTTTGAGTGCTGATGCTGCTCAAATTTCTCCAGCCCTTCAGACTGCACTATGCATTGCTTGAAAGACCACCAGGCCAGAGTCACAGCACCTCCCAAAATAACCACATGTAGAAGTTGGGTACTTTAAACAGGCAAGAAATGAGATCTCATCCAAACAGATTGAAAACCAGCTATGTCTTTGGGCAACTGGTCTTAGAAGACAAACCTCCTTCCTTGCAGAGAGGCAGGATGCCCCCTTGGGCCTTTGCTTTGTCTGTGGAAAGAGAAGAAAGGCACAGCTGATGCTCTGGATAAGGCTGTCTGCATCTGACTCTCCCGGGAAGTCTGCAGTGCCTTATGACTCACTGCTCAGAGGATGCTTTCAAACCCATAGAGGAATAATTCGTGTAATAAGGGCAGCAAGTGCAGGGAGCCACATAAAATCTCTTTTCCCAATTAAGCAAGCAGACACACAAACCCTTTTCCCCAGCCAGCTCAGGGACAACACACCCAAGTTTTTCACTGCTGTGAGCTGTGATTGAAATGGAGGGTGGGAGAAGAGAAATGCTGGCTCTGTCACTTGGTTAATGGAGTACACAAATCACTTAAACTGCTACTGGGGTATTGGGAGGTTGACTCCTTGCAAGTTCAGTTTCTCCTGTCACTAGCAAGGACTTCTGGGCTCTAGTGTAGAGAACAACCAATTATCACACAAATCATACAGCATTCACAATTCAAATGCAGTTTAAAAGCAAAAATCCAGTACTGATGAGTACGCTGACCAAATCCTAAAGGAACATTTTAACTCTACAAATATGCAGAAAAATCCTGAACATCTGGAATCTGAACTATTTCCTTGCAAAGAAGTTTCCACTGGAATGTCATCTGTTCTTGCTGTTATTTGAGATAGGTTGCTGACACAACCAACTGGACTCCAGTGACCTGTGTGGCACAGAGTTTTTCATTCCTGTGGCTCATAAAATGGCCTAGAGAACCCAGTGGTGCCACAGGCCAATGTAATTACCTTGTCACATGAACAGCTGTCAAGCAGCAAACTTAGAAAAAGCTACTTTCATGAAGATAAAGAGCCTCACATGTCCTAGAGATGCTCCAAGAGACACTCAAAGTACCTTGCTATTGCTGCCTTTCAAAAGGACCAAGCCAGAATGTGCTAGATGCAAACCTAGTGGTGGAGTGTCCTGCCCTCCAATGAGACCTGAAAGCTTTTATTAAGCTGGAAAGTCTTTAAAGCACAACCTCAGTTCCAGCTCATCCAGTGCTTCCCTCCCATTTAGCCTTGCAGGTACAAAAAGCTCCTTCAGCCCAGCTGGCCTGGGATTTTCCCTTGCTCAGCTTTCAGTGGAGATTACTGACTGCTGACAAAAGCAGTGTAGAAATGCCCTATAATGCAGCCCTAATGGTACAAGAACTCTCACCAAATTGCCACTCCAGGGACTTTCTTGTAGTTTCTGCACCTATAAAAGACTGGGACATGGCAAAACTGTCATCCTGATACAGGGAGGTAATTCAGAACTTCATACAGTATTCCCCTCTCTTAAATGTAGGTATAGCAGCAGATTGGAAAAACAGGTGGCTTTTTCTTTGAGAAGAATATATACCAGGGAGCATTCTAAAAAGCCAGGGCCAAGATGAATTAACCTGACCAATTACAGTAAACTTACTATAAAGTACAGGAAGCATGAAGCAGTGCATTTTCTCATTTGTGGCTGGGAAGACAAATTTGCCATCAAGCTTCTTTTGGAGAGCAGTAGGGGAGGGCTCAATGCTGCATCCTCATCCACTACTTCACCCTCCTAGCACAGAGCCCAGGACTTTCTTGTACTATTCAGCAGTTAAGAAGTACCAGCAAATACACTTATTCAAGCCAGGGGAGTTTTCTGGTTTTCATCTGGAAGATTTCAAAAAGTTTCACAAAGGCCAAAATGAAAAGGCACTTGGATGTTTCCTAGACAAAACCTTGTTGTTTCCATTCTGCAGGAAGTGTTGACACTTTGAAGACAACCAAGCAACCACAGACACTGAGAAATGGTGCAAGACATCTTCAAGGTTGTCTTTGCCAATGCTTTGACCTCGCCACAGCAACCAGACAGGGCTTGCTTGGCAAACTCTCAGTACTTGGGAAAATAGTGGCACCACTCTACCATCTCTCATCCAACGCAATGCATGAACACATTGTACTTCTGGAACAATTCTGGCCCTTGGCTGCATTTTGGGGCCACAAATGCAGACAGCAGTGGAGGGGGCACATGAGAGGAGTAGAGGAGAGCTGGTGTTCATAATGGATGCTACTTTTTCTAGAGTTCAGTATGGCTGGTATAAGGAACAAGCCACACACAAGGAACGCATCATGCTCATGCTTTGCAGGTATGCCCTGGATTGAAATCCTGATGGAATTCTGGACCCCTTAGTGCTGGCTGCAGAGTGGGTTTTCCTGGAGTTTCAGAGACCAGCAATACAAAGCTGTTTCTGATGGAATGACAGTTAAGATATATTATGACACAGCAGCAGAAAGCAAAGTCTCTGGCACAACTAGAAACGTAACAATTTTCCAAGCAATATGTCCCTTTATGCTGAGGATGTGGCTGTGAACAAGCACATTGTTATGACAGCAAAAAAAAAAAAGCCACCACAATCTCCTAACACCTCCAGTGCAAACATTAGTGTAACCCAATACTTTGTAAGCCCAGGGCAAGATGCTGCATGTTTAGAAATCCTGAAGCAGAAAGGAAAATGGCCTTTCAAGGAAGTGGCACTTACATTTTCCTTGCAACTTCTCTGTGTACCTGAATTACAACCAAGGGCTGATCTGAAGTAGCCTGAATATTCTAATCATGGATCCTCCATAAGCAATCCTAGTGAAGACACAGATTTTTCTGGGAGTTCAGGTTTGATCAGACTCCTGATATCAAACCGGCAGCTCTAGCACCTTCTGTGACAAATTTAAGGCAATATGGAAGAACTGCACATCTTCAATTTCCTTCCTCTGCATGAAGAACCTTACCTAAGACATTTAAATTACCTTTATCAAAGAGAAAAGCTCCAGTAGAAGCCTGTTAAGAACAAATTTGCATGGAGAGCAAAGACACGGATGTCCAGCAGAGAAAATCAGTTCAGTCATGTTTTGACACATAAGAATTCTCACATCATAGT
Organism: Campylorhamphus procurvoides; assembly: GCA_013396655.1. Lineage (NCBI taxonomy): Eukaryota > Metazoa > Chordata > Aves > Passeriformes > Dendrocolaptidae > Campylorhamphus > Campylorhamphus procurvoides. Next base: position 4,898,574 of record WBMV01016874.1, on the reverse strand, counting down.
CTGGCCCCAGGACAACCAGTGGCAAAATCCTTTTTGTAATAGGCCCGGTGGTTTGGATCGTATTCGTGCCAGCAGACACTTGACCTGGCTGTCTTGCCAGCTCCCAGGTTCATGCTTTCCTTATTTGTTCATTAGATATTTGAAGCAACAGTATCTCATTCCTGTCCTGTTTTCAAGAAAAAAAATCCCCTTGAGAAGCTTTCTCTGTTCTCTTCCCAGTTACACTTCCAGCTGTTTTTTGCCTTTGCATTACTAGTTCTGAGCAAATCCAGGTCAACTCTGAAAATAATCCCCAGCCATTTTAATAAAACCTTTCACTCTGATTTTAGATGGAATTTTGAACCTTTCCAGTAAAATGCCAGTGATTGGCCAGGGAGATCCTACAAATCATTCTGTTTCTATGCCTGGGCTGGATGAGAAGTTCAAGCACAGATTTGCCAGGTGATGTAAACTGTGTTTTCCACATATACACACATTCAGATTAGTTCTCTGCTACCAGCAGCAAAATTTGCTATAAAACTCCATCATCAGGGATTCTGGGAGCCAAATCCCTGAGATCTTAAACCAAATGACTGCCTATTGCCCAGGCCTACAGGACAAGACCAGATTACTGCGAGGAGCTCACTTCATTATCCCTGCACTGGATGGGCTGGGCCAGCATTAAGGCCCCAGTGTCAGGCACTGCAAGGCAGTTCTTGCCATCAGGAGTTTGAGATCTGAACCAGACAATAGTCCTGAATTGCCTTTTCCTACACAGGAATGTTTCAAATGAATAAAGCTGCAGGTTTTGGCAAGCAGTATTCAGCTCCAAACAACTTGCTTTGTAGCCAGGCTGTTTAAAAGGTACCATGGTGAATTCTTCCCATTGATTTTATTTTGGGAAGAATTCCAGGTCTTTGATTTAACTCCGTTTTTTGATTGCACATTATAACTCTGCCAGAGAAATATCCATCCAAAGGAACAGCATTACCTCTTGCAGATCCTTTGGGACCTGCACTAATGTCAGTGGAGCTCAGGCACCTCGTGCTCTTGTTTCTCCTCCAGGACCACATGGCCACCATAATTCAAATGGGAAAAAACATTTTACGTGCACCCAGGAGCAAAGCTGAGTTACCACAGTTATGACATGACATCAGCATGGCCCACACCTGTACTCCTGACGTGGTCTGGAGCCCGTGAGCCTCCCCCAGGAACCCCAAACAGTTGTTCATGTCTCATTTCTGCTTCAGTTTTGCTGGGGAATTCTCCCTCTGCACTTCAGGTGGAACAGTATTTTAAGCAAATACTGATGACTGAAGAGGCAAGTTAAGGGAAGGCATCCAGTAGCTGGAAATCAGGTCCATTACACTGTATTAAATATTAAGCTCAGTGTAGTAAGCCAGACAATTGCATCCTGAATTAATAATGTTATTTATTCCATTTAGGGGAGTATGGAGGACACTTAATCATCATGGCATTTTGTATCAGAGCTGGCATCAGCAGCTCTGCTCTAAGTATTTTATGGACAACATAGAGATGGATTGAGTAGTGGAAGAGAAGAGAGTGCAAATGTGTGAAATACAGCAGATTTGGTAATAATAAAGTTATATGGCCTTGATTGTTCATTTGGATACTAATGCTCCAGCAACATTTTGCCTTAAGAAAGCATAAACAAGTCCCCAAAGATAAGTTTGGAGCTTGTGCAGGATGTGGAGGAACTTAACTTCTTTTCTTTTTGTAGAAGAGTTATAAATTTTAAAGCAGAACCCAAGGGCATTTGCTCAACCAAAACAAGCAAATGTCATGGGGAATTCTGTAGCTTTTTTTTCCTTTGCAAAATATAGATAAAATAATTAAAAAGATCAGAAGATAAAAAAATATATTGATACAACTCTCTGAAAGCTGACTTAATTTTTCTTTTTTAAGCCCAGAGTGGTCAATTATTTTTCCAGACTTCAACACTGAAAATGAAAGGAATTTTTGCAGGAAGTTTCCGCAGTAGGAACCATACCTTTTGAAATACAGGGATTAAAATATTAAGGAGCTACAACAGAAGACTCAAGGTATCTCCCCTCTCATTATTCTTTCATTTTTATACTCCCTAATTTTGGGCTGATTGCCATCTTTTATAGCCATAGGAAGAAATGGCTCCCCAGGCACCATGCAAGAATCAGCATTTCCCCCTGTCACTCAGCAGGAAAACCCTATGATTCCTTAGGTACATTTCTCAACCTTAATCACCTCCAATTGCTGTGGGTTCTAAAATTCAGTCTACTGAAAAGAAAGAACTGCTCTGCCATTTCCTGCAGCTCTGATTTTCACACCTTTCATGGAACAATTTCATTGACTTCACAGGAGCCTATCTGGATTTACACCTGTGCAAAAACGAGGCAAGAAAACCTGACCCTTGGTGTGGAATATCCAGTTCATAAATGTATTTTGTATCTCCAAGAATCTCCCCATCTGCAAAGGTGAACAGCTGTTGCTGTTAATCAGACAGTCTGAACCAGCCATTAGAACTTCATCCAGATGATCCGTTAAAAATATACAAGGGCAACGTTTTGGAAATAAAAATCTACCCTCGTGTCCTCAGAGACACCTTCTGTTAGAGAAAAATCTCATAATTCAAGGCTAAAATTAGTTCACTTTAATGCTTTTTCAGGAGAGCCATGATACTCAAGAGCAACATCGCCTTGAAAAGGTCTGTTAGATGACTTAAGGGATCCCAAACATCTGGCAATTTGGTAAATACTGCATTGGAGACATCTAACATCTTTTCAACTTCTCCGTGGGTGTAGCTCTTTGCTGTTAGCTGGAATGGCTGTATCTGGTTCAGTTCCCATCCACCATTTTCTCTGTTTGAATAGGAAACACTTGCTAAAGTGTGGAAACAGCTGGCAGAGCTGGCTGGGTATGAACAAAACACGCTCTTGTTTCTGACCACAGACTGGCCTTTAAGTTCTGACTGCGATTGCCAAGGGCTCTTCTTGGCTTTCTGGATGAGACCAGGTAACCCAAGATGTACAAGTTGGCTGTATTAAGGGTTCACTATTGGGAGGATAAAACTGTGTGCAAGCAGAGGGGAGCAGGATGCTCCCATTTTATTAGCTGGGAAACTGAGGCTCAGGAAGATTAAATTATTGGCCTCTGGACATTTTTCCAGTGAGAGAAGGAGACCCATGTATCCTGTCCCAAAGGAAATTCCAACATGCAAATCTTATCTACACAGCACTCAGCAAACAGGCGAGGGCTGCTCTGCTGGGCTGGGCCTCCTGCCGTTGGGGATGGTGTTCCTACAGATACCTGTGCTCCAGGGTCACTTTGGCACCCACCTTCCCTGGAACAGCACAAAGCCACATCGTCTCCTGCTCATTAGTAACTCCCAGCTCCCTGAGTACAGCATGACTTCTGCTCTGACACGTACCAAGAGCACAAAATGTAGCTCCAAGGGCCAGGAGGGTTGGTTAGCCCTGCACTGACCACTGTTCCCTAAGCAGCAATTTCCTTGACCTTCATCCTAAGGTCCCTGCTTAGTCCTGAGGGGAAAGGCAAGTCATGTATCACTGCTTNCTGACCACTGTTCCCTAAGCAGCAGTTTCCTTGACCTTCATCCTAAGGGGAAAGGCAAGTCGTGTATCATTGCTCTGTTGGGCCTTGTCACTTGTCTTTCTAAGGGTACTGGAGAGTTGGACAGAACAAGAAATTGAAAAACCAATGAAACACAGACAGGGCTCTACCTGGAAGCCCCAGACAGTCACACAGAGTAAGAAGCTCAGCTTCTTTTACTCAATTCCTTATGCTCTTCTGAGACCACGAAGGGAACTTTATGGTATGCTGGAAAGGATAAAGTATTAACTATCAAAAACTAGACTGAACTAACCAAGAGCCTGCATCATTTTCTCTTTGATGTATACTTATGTAAATTCAAATAAATATGCTTAAATGCAACCTGTCTTCAATTCTAGCAGGCTCATTAAATCTATTTAAGTGAGACAAGCTAGGCTCCATGGAATGCCAGGAACTCCCCTGACATTTGCCTTCCTATTTAATGTGATACTCTATGATTACACATACCAGAGCCTTTCATTCAGGCATTTTAATTTACAAATACTTTTCACATTTTTTAACGCCCCTGTGGACAGGCATTAAGAGTCCACCTTATTCCAGAGTAATCAATCGAGGTGTGGAGAGGCAGCCTGTTTTGCTCCAGATCACGCACTGAAATACCAGCAGAGTTTGGAAAACTTCTTCCATGTCACTCAGAAACACAATTTCCATTAACAGCACACACGTTCTCTTAGTGCTGGGCCAAATGCTCTGAGCAGAGCTGCAGAGTTCAAGCTCAGTGGCCAGCAGAGAATAGGACACAAACCAGCCTGACCTTCCCAAACCAGCCACAGTGAGGACACCCAGCACCCCTCCTTTGCCAAGGTCACTTACCAAGCAAGTGCTGCTCCCTCTGTGATGCAAATCTGCCAGGCATTTCCTCCACGTCTCTTCCCAGAGCCAAGGATCTGCTAGGGAGAAAAAAAGGAATTGCTAAATGACATCAGCTCAGTCTTGTGTTTTCTCAGACATCACACAGTGACCTGCACACTTCCATACAGTCCTGACTTCTCAGAGGACTGGCAATCCATTGCTCAAGCTCATCTTTTCTTGTTAGCTCTATTGTTTCTGGAATTTTCAATGCCCTTTAATAACGGATTTCATCTCTCACAGTCCCAGAGATGAGGTCTGGTTAAGTCCAGTCTTTAGGGCTGCCTGAGCTTAGAGAAGCCTGCCCAGCCCTATCAGTAGCAAGCAGCACAGGTTCCAGTGGGACTCTTACCCCAGGGCATCAGCTCTTCTGCTGGGCCTCTAGATACATCTCCATCACCCTCTAAACACTCAGAAACACTTTACCTATTGATTGTAGGCCTTAAAAGCAATACCTAAGAAGATACTCCCCTTCTGGTGAAAAAACCTGGTGTTTTTAAATAAAGAACACACAGTTAAGTACCTTCTGTGCAGGAACTCAGCTCCCATTGACACTTTTGCTTCACACCCTGCAGGACATGAGCCCTTGGGTGGAGCCCTGGGTCTTCTGACAGGCAGGTACCACGTTCCCTGTCAGGCTTCAGGTGACACAGACTTTAAAGGAAGGGGCAAAAACTCTTCATGGCAGAAACTAGACACATATTGCATATCCAAACTCAGCTGTGTCTGTATTTCTTCATGTGTTCTTTGTAATTACTCAAAAAAGAAAGTCCCTGCCCTCCCAGGACGTGCAGGGCACCTCCAGCTTTGCACTACAATTACCCAGGAGGGGCTGGTCAAGAGGCCTCTCTGGAGAAGTCAAATTCAGGTAAATGAGCCCCATTTGTGCTGGTTTAGGGCCACAGAGCACCAACAGCCCCCAGGTGCTAGAGGTAAACCACCCACCCTGGCTTTGTTCAGGTTTTATAGTGAAAGGTGACCTGGCTGCAGAAAGGACAGAAGATAAAACCCAAGGTGCATCTGTAGGAAGTGGTCTGGGCTGCAGCAGTGAGAGCTGGGAGGTAAACAGCCCTTGGGATGGCTTGGAACAAACCTTGCACCAGCATTTTCATTTGCAGGCCTGTTCCTTGCAATGTTTTAGTGGGATAAACCCCAAACTGCCATCCCTCCATGTAAATAAAGGGATTTGTCATAAAGCTAACAGATCCTGCTCTGAAGTAGTTCCCCAGAATATGAAGTGACAATGAGGTGCTTAAGAGAATAACTTTCCCATTGCCTGGGAAAAACCATTCCTAGAATGGGAACTTCACAGCTGTGATCGATACAGGCTTTGAAGGAAAACAGGGGCCTGAAAGGCTCTGTGTATGGTCTGCACAAGAAGAACAAAAGCAACAAATAAAACTGAGGTATTTTTAAAGGTCTGTGTCTTAGCTCCAATTATCAGCTTAAAGGTAAGTTTCTGGAATAGCTACAGCCAGCCATTTGCTCTGTGGGAATCTCATACATGCCTGGCAAACAGGGAGCCTTAAACTGGTGCTTGTAGCCTTTTGCCCACCCAGGAGATCATCCTGGGTCCACCGTGCATTCCCACAACCTCTTCAGGTGCCACCACTCTCTGGCTGTCCCATCAAGTGCAAGAGGTGATTGGGTTTTTTTTCCAATTCTTTTTCAAATGCTTTTATGGTTGTATTGTGCCCAAAAGATTAGAGCAGAGAAACATGAGCCTGTGGCTTCCAAAACCCTGGGGCTCCACAGGAGTTTTGCAGTTCATTTACACTGAGTCAGGATTTGCTGCCAGGTTTGAGCCCCCAATGCCTCCCACTGCTCCCCTTCTGGACACAGAGCTTTCTCCTACCATTTCCCCCATCCTTTCCCCTGGGCTTTGGAGAACAAAGCAGCTCATGTTTGACAATTGCTCCACACAGAATCATTAGGTGTGATCATGGAGTCCAGTGATGGAAACCACTTACCCACTGAGTCAGTCCCACTTTCCTGGCCAAGCCTGCCAGCTTCCTCTGTTACTGACTGTGGTGAGTTGGGTAGAAAACTGTTGCCCTTTCTTATGAGCTATATTTTTACAAAATCAAAGTTATGAGGGACTGAGAACAAGCAAGCTCAGTTCATGAAGAAATACACCGACAGCTCTTCCCCCCTTGTGTCACTTCACTGACTCCAAGGACAGCACTGAGGATGGACTCATCCATCCAGGGGAAAACAAGGCTTCCTTCAAACCCTCTTTTATTTACTCCAGTCAGCTGTGCCGAGTGTATCGATTCAATCAGCTCTTTCCTTAACCATAAAACCAGATGTGCGCCGTCACGGCCCATCTACAGAGACTAAATCCATGCCATTTAGAAAATGCAGAGTAAAAACAAAAAATCCCAAGAAAGCTGAGATATGCTGATGTTTGGAGCTCTCAGACTTTCCTAGGTAAATTGCTTTTCTTTTGAGTCCCATTTATTTTTGTTACCTCCAAAGAAATGCTGGTTTAGCCGCATTTCTTGGAAGCAGCATTGAGATCTAATGGGTTGTTACTGATGTGAATTCTCAGGGTGGAAGATAGAGGCAAGGTAGTATTATCTTTGCTTCTGGGCATCAGCAACTTCTGCATGCAATGTGGTACAGGGCACGTCATTTCTTGCCGAGGCAATTAATTACCTTGGTCCCTAATGAGAAGAGCTATTCAGCTTAAAAAAGCAGCCCTTTGGATATAGGTTAGCTCTGGGCATATGGGTAGATGTGGGAGGCTGTATTGCCCAGATTTATTCTTTTTCTTCTCAGGCCCTGTTCTGTTGTTTCCCTCTGTACTTTCACAGACACTGCCACCTGAGACAAGTCACTGCACCACTTCCTCCTAGCAAAGAGTCACCCAGGAAACATGGTCTGGCTTCAGCTCTGCTTTGTGTACTGCCTACCAGGTCACCTGTTTCCCGGGTGAGCCTAAGGGGGAAAGAATCCCCATGGAGCATTGGGAGGAGTTACCCATCCTCTGGGTCATTCCCACACCTCAAAGGATGCTGGTGGGGTCCACAGAGTGCACCAGCCTGCAGAGCCTGCCCATGAGCTGCTCTTGCTGGGATGGAGACCAGAGCAAGCAAAACATCTGCACTGAGGGAGGCCATGGCCCATCTGAGGCTGCAGCTACAGAGAGGAGCCTTTGTGCAGGAGCGGGGTGGGATTTGTCTGCTGGAGGGTTCTTTCAGCAATGCAGCTGTAATATGCTACATGCCAGATTGTAGACATTCCTCGGGCAGCTTTCCAGAATGTGAATAAACTTGGGATGTATGTATAAATAGCATACAGTGTGGGCTCTGAGAGGCCTGCAGATAGCCTGGCATTGCCTTTGTACATGTGTAGCCAGAAGGGATTTCTCTGAGCCCAGATGTGCCCTCCAATTTCAATATCCACATGTGCTGATCAATTCTTGCTCTATATTGGAGAAATTATCTCAATGCCACACCTCTCCCATGCAGAAAGGCTCATTCCTGTTCCACTGTCCCTTGGCTGCCCACACAACATAACATAGCTGGGAAACACCACAAATATGAACAGGGAGACAAGGGGAATGTGAAACTCAGCTCTGCTACCCAGGACAGCCTGTGTAGGCTGCAGAGTCTCTGAGCTGGTCCATCCTGAGGTAGAGTCACAAGGGATTCATTGCATAGGGAAATGTAACTTTGGAAAATGAACGACTCAAAAATTCAGGTATTACTGAATAGCATTCAGGCAAGCTGTATCCTAATGCCTACCTAAACAGCCTCAGCTCTATGCCCTGTCCTGTGCCATTCAACATTGCCTGGAAAAAAACCACAGAGGGGAAATAAGGCATCACAGACAACAAATACTCAAGAGAGACAAAGTGTAAACCCATCTCCAACATCAGAATAGTCTCAGTCTCTAGGGAAAGATAACTTGCCCTATAGATGTGATTTCCTCTGGTGCAAGACCCCCCAGAAGAAGTCAGAGGGGTCTTTCTGTTGATGCAATCATAATGCCTTCATGTAATTGAGCACCACTAATTAAAACCAAAAGTAAGAGAATCTTTTCCAAAAGTGACTTGCTGATTTTCCCCTCTTAAGAGTTCTCTGACTTCTGAAGAGCAGAGCTCTGTGTGGGCATGGGCACACAGATAAATTAGTCTAGAGGTGGCTTGTGCCCCTATCACAACTGTCACAAACCCACAGAGAAATAAGAGGAACAACAAGCTCTGGAAATTCATCCAGCCAAGCACGGGTTTGAAAGGAGGAAAGCAGTGCATGTACTGTTCTGCTCCCGACCTGTACCTTACACTGCTCTGCTTTGTGTGTTGTTCTTTCTCTTCCCCAGGGAAGACAGAAAGCAGATCTTAAAACATTCACAATGAATTTTCAAATCAATAACATGTGAGACTTTGTCTAAAAGGTAACGTTGTTGTAAAAATCAATGTCAGAGAGAGCGCTTTGCCCAATTCAATTATACTTGTTCCTCCCAAACTGACAAAAAAAAAATAAAGAAAAGAATAAAAGGAAAAAATATGTGGGCTTATTTCAAGCCCAATAAATGTTCCTTGGACTAACATCCCAATTTTGTAAATATTCTCAGAGCTTCTTAGGCCAGCTCCCCTCAAGGGGTCATAATTAACTCTGCACAGGGTTACCTTGTTTCAGAATCACTCTAATGTCAAGCAGCGTTTCTGCCTGCATCCACAATTTTAAAATAATGTTGTATCCATTAAATAGCATGAAGGCTTCCCAGAAATGGGAACCATACGTCAAACTTTAAACACAAATAAGTGTGATTAGACATGGCAGCTGTCTAGAAAATATTCAGCTATTTCGCTGAGTTTTGGGCAAAATATGAACGATTGCACCTATTCCAATAAGCGCAGAACCAGAAAGACTCCCACGTTAGTCTCTGCTTCTCAAGGCAAGTTTCATTTTCAGATTGACCCCAAAGAAAAAGAAAACAGCAAGATAAAAGTATAAACAGCTGTGCTTCTGCTGGCTTAGCTGGAGACATCAAGGAGTTTGTGAATCACTCACACAAAGAATATACATGTAGCACAGAGCACCCAGCCAAACTGCTGAACCCAGGGAAGGGCTGAGGGGAACAGCAAAACCCCAAGACATGGGAATGTAGGTATAATCCAGGTATAATGTCCAGTCCTCGCCAATAGACTGTCAATAATCTTCCCATGGCTGAAAGAAAACAACTAGGAAGTAAATACCAACACCAGTAATTCAGGGGCAAACTCTGCCTGACCCTCTCTTCCCTTGTATGAGAGAAACCTCTTATACACCAAAAAACAAAATCAGTTACAGAAACACCCTGGAAATCTGTACTTGGTTATCTTGAAACTAAAACACGCCAGGAATTTGGGTAAGTTTTTGCTTACAGACTATCATTATTGGCACTTGATCAGATACAGATAAGTTAGATTTCCAGCTTGGAAAGAGAATAATGCAAAAGGAATTGGAACAGATTGATTTCACATGTTTCATTTCAGGACAGGTAGGGTTTTTTTAAGCACTAACAAAACATTAATATAAATCTGAGTTATAATAGCACTGTAATTTATAAGAAAGTTTTAAAGCTTCCAGTCCATGAGTTCTTGAAATAGTTAGAAGTTTGGGTTTTTTTTTCAATTAAGTATCAAGTGAATAAGATTCAAAAATTGTTAAGCATTTATCATTGTTTCTACAAACATGATTATATTCCCTGTTTGTCCCTCAACAGGAGAAGAATGGGTTTCAAAGGTGTATTTTGTATCTTTTCAAGACTCACATTTCTATTTATGTTCTCAAAAAAAGCTAGTGTGATACCAATCCCAAACACAACTGGGGCTTGTCTGGGCCTCTCCACAGAGTGCTTGCTCTAAAGTTTACTGATCCTACAGACAACAAGACTAAAGATAGAGCCTCTTTCATTCCACAAGGTGAAGTGTGACAGGGAGGCTCACTGATCTATCCAAGATCTTGTGAGTACCTCCTGCAGAGGGTGACTAGAACCTTGGAATGGCTTCAGTCTTGACCCACATGGCACCTGTTGTACAAGAACAATAGAGATAGGTCTCCTTGGAGGAGATGTGATTGTTCTTTGCAGATGTTCCTCATGGGATAGCAGCTATCCCATCTCTGCAAGGTTCTGTGGCTGCCTTGCAGGTGACATATATGAAGTATGAAGCTGCGGGTCATGTTCCTGCTGGGGAAGTGAGTGAGCAAGAAGTAAAATTTGGGAAGTGCATAACTGCCTGTGACCATGAAAAACAGCAGTTGGACACAGGGGTTTCCAGAGCAGAGTATGGGCAGCACAGGAGTGTGTTTTGAAAGGATGTGGTAGATTCTGAAGGAAAAACAGCTTTGCTTTTTGGAACAGATGTCAAAACCCAGTGCAGGTCATAACAATCACTATCTCGCACAGCTAATCACACAGGACTATGAATTTCTTCTCATCTTCTGCCTAGACACCACAGTAAGAACATTAAGGCAAAGTTGGAGAATGAAACAACCTGCAAGGAATGGTGAAATCTGTAAAGTGAGGGGCTTGCAAGTCAGCCTCCCTCCAGCATCTCATTTTCCCATGCTGCAAGTGCCATGTTAATGCACTTCTCACTGGGATCCTGCGGACAACCGATGTTGGTGAGAAAGATTGGAATCTGCAAAAGAACGTTTCTAGGGAATGGAATTCTATCTTCAGGATTTATGATGAAAACCTCAGTAGACAGCACATTGCAGGACACAACCCTCAAAACATTCCCACCGAGTCTCCTTTTCTCCAAAGGTCTCTCTTTATGCTGTAGAAGCAATAAAATACTTGAAAAATACTGCATGGTCAATAAATACACCAATTGTTGAAGTACAGATCAACAGATCAGCTGGAAACACTAAAAAGAAAATAAATCACAGTGCTTTTAAACTACCTTCTCTTCCTTTAAAAAGGTATCCTATCTGGTCCTTTACTTAAAACATTGCTAGACAAGAGGGAAGAGACATTAAAACCCTTCCAGACATTAAAGTATTAGAACACACTGTAGTTTTATTAGGGAAGAAATGCACAATAGGAAGAGAATATCCTTGCAGTATCTTCTCACAAATTAACTGGCAGCCCTGAAAGCCATTTTCTTCCAAAAGCCTGGACTGAGGTTACATCTGATCTCATGAAAATAGCCATAAAGTCTGACTTACCAAGATGACTCCACTGGCTTTGAGCCTCAATGAATAACATAACCCTAAAAATAGTGTTTGAGTCTATAAAAATCAAAACAAAGTTTGATGTAGAGACAGTTTTGCAAGCAAAAATGAAAATATTGAATTCTCTGTTCAGAAAACACATATAACAGACCAGCTTGGGAAAATCTGTTTGAACACCATGAACTCTGTGGATATCAGTATGAAAGGCAAAGCTTTTTGAAGAATATAATCTCATTTTTATTGATTGTCAGAAAACTGAAATGTTCCTTTCACAAGGTGATGAATAAATCCTCTTGAGACCTGGCTATGGATACTTGGATTGATGTGCTCTTAGGACTTGTTTTAACTGAGCTACTCCTGGATGGTGGTGCTACTTCTCTCCTCAGATACCCCTGTGAGCCAGACTATGCTGCCATTTCTATTTACAGATCGGGAATAGAGACAGACAGGAGTCAAGGAGCGAGATTTCCAACTGCACTTGTTTATGGAAATTAAAGGATTTCTTGAAACACGGCTCAAACATGCCTAGACAGGGCTTGATTTCCTTCCAGCTCACTCCAGTGGGAGGCTCCCAAATAGCATATAGTACAACACCTGTAACATTATGATGAAAGGTTAGAACCATCTGTTGCAGAATCTGCTGGCTACTGTGATCCCAATGGCTTTCCTGTGCTCATCCTCACTGTGAGAGTCTGGAATTCACAATGGCCTCAAGACTGGGAGTGATGCACTTGTAAAATGGAACTGTAAGGATGCCATTGATGTCTGTTCCAGTCTGTTCATTTGTCAACAACCCCATGACGTGGGAAGGTGTCTTGAATGCCTAGCAAATGGTTTCTGTGACGTTTTGGGGAAGGATCTAGCTTTTCAGGTGAACTCTGAAGATGCCTTAATAGATCAGGGAGTTTCTGCCAAAGGAGCGCTGCCTCTGCTCTGTATGAAGCTTGTTGAAACTTTTAGACATTCCCTTGAACCTCCTGAACTGCCTCTTTTAAAAAGCCCAAACACCTCACAATAAACCCAGTGCCGCTCTCCTGGCAGTAACAGTGCTCAGAGCCCTTAAGAGTGATTGTTCAGAGGTGCAACTATTTAAAGCAAATCTGAACTGTTTCTTAGCAGTTTATGTCTAAACACAGACTTGGGATAAGTCCAAGAGCTCCCTCAGTCATCCCACGGTGTTGCCTTAAGACCTAAACTTCAGAGGAGCAGAGCATCCACACTGGTTGGGTTCCTGCACAGCCAAGTCCCTGAGTGAGGCTCAAGCTCCCAGAGATGAGGGTTTGTGGGTGCACATTCTGCCAGCAAAATGAACAGCCTTTAAAAATACAGCCTTTCAAATGTGATTAAAAGGCCAGGTAGTCTCTAAGCCAGGAGAGAATAATCTGGGTCTCTGTGAAGTCCCTTCCTTTCCAGCCGCTGCTGAGGCCAAGCCAGAATGAAAGATGCTTTGCGTGGCTTTCAGTATTTACTCTCACAGGAAGCACAGTATCCTGTCTGGCTCTTGGCATGCTCACCACCTGACTCCGGCATGCTCCAAACAGCGAAGCCTTTTTACCCAACTGGAATGTGCTGCAGTTCAAACGCTGGGGATAAAATAAGCAAGAAGAGCTGCTCTATTAACTGGGAGGTCAGTGCATTATTTGCTTAAGGGTTAGTGGTGAATTGGGCTCTTTCTGTCTCAGCTGGGCAGAGAGGCACAGCACCAGAGTCTGTGCCTGCAGTGACTGACAACAGGGAGTTAAAGACCTGCCTCACTCTGTAAGGCAAGGGATGGTGAGCATGGCTCCAAAAATGGTCCTTCCAGTCAACACTTCTGTGATTTTGTGGTGTAACATCATCACTTACAGAGATACACTCCCTCACCCTTGCACTCAGTACTGATGCATTTAGCAGTACACAGTGCCTGGGTTCACCCTTCACAGGACACTGATAGACTGGAAAGGGTCCAGACAAGAGCCATAAATTGAATTTAAAGTTTACAAAATAGGTTTCAAGCAGAAGCATCCAATACTGCAATTTTTATTTCCTGTTACAGAGTAATCTTGCTCTCTGTTGAAGCAGAAATACAGTGAACAAAACTGACCAAAGGCTTTTCAATCTGGCAGACAAAATGCAGATTTAGTTGAAGTGAGAATTCAGCAGTAAAGTGAATGTTTCTAATAACTGGAACAATTTACTAAGGTGACAATTAGCTCTTTGCTACTGCAAGCTCTGAAGCAAGACTGGACTCCTTTCTCAAACACATTCAGTTCAAAAGACATTAATCTCAAATTGATTTTGATTACTACAGCCTGAATTATATGGAAGATCAGAACTGATAAACTCATGGATTCCTTCTTTATGCTTCTAGAATACTATGAATCAACCTAGAAATGTGGGAAACCTCTGATTCCCCTCTGTACAGATATTAACTTTGAGATATTTGTTACTAGGTCTGCCCAACTGACCTGAAGCTTTACTGCCTGATCACAAGGAGTGCGTCCCAGGGAGGTGGCTCAGTGCTGAACTCATGCAATATTTCCTCTAACTCAACTCACATTTTTGGAGTTGAATAAACTTAGGGAAAGTTCACAGGGAACATGTGATCTGTAATTTCATACAATAGTTAAGCTGTAAACCCTCTGTCTGTGTTGATTCAGAAACCAAGAAACCCCCAAGATACGTTTCTTAAAAACCAATTAAAAACTCCTCTGAACAGCACACAAATGCACAATCTCAAGTTGCACATAACACAAGACCAATCCAGCATTCTACTTCCTAATAAGCATAGCAATGTAAACACAACTACAGACATTGTTTTCTAATTAGGAGAACGTACCATGATATGTTTACAGACCCCTATGGAAACGTGCAGACATTTGGTTGCCTAGCAAATGAAGGAAATGCAAAGCTCTCTCAGCTGGGACATTCATAACTAGGCTGGCAAAGGGAGAAATAAAAGGTCTAGGAGCAAACCTAGGGAACAATCCCATGCTGACCCAGGAAAGGCCAACACAGTGCTAGGGATGGGAACACACAGGTACAGCTGATCAATGTTTTAACTGGAATTTTGGCTTACCACAGGTCTGTGTATGTGAGCAGCTGACTTGGGGCTGTCTGTGGGAATGCTGACACATGGAAGCTGCTGCATGGCCTTGTCTCCAGGGGACCTGTTCTTGGTGTTTGATACTTCTGCTTCCAAATTCTCACACCTTCACATTGATGTTGGCCTCATCCTCTGGGGAAGGGCAAATAACAAAGCCTGGTGCAAAGAAACAATATGTTTTCCTTGGGTGAAATGGTCAAATAGATGTGGGAAAAGGTATCACACGCTTGTGAAAGAAACGAGTTTCTCAGGCATCCTCCCCCATTGTGGTATTGGTTACCACAGGACAAACTTTTTCCATCCCAGATCCTCCCCATCGTTACATCAGACAAAGCTACTGCCAGACTATGTTTTGTTCACACAACATTCCTTCTCCCTGGAAAAGCAGGAGCAAACCTGTCTGTACAGCAAGAGTCAATCACACAGCACCACTGCAAGCATTTCCTGGCCTACTAATTTCTCCTTCCATGCTCCTCCAACTCAAGGGTTTCACCTCATAGTGCCTGGGTTTGGAAGGGGAGAGCAGTGTAAGGCTGCTTTGATTTAAAGATTGCTCTGATTTTACAGGAGCTTTAGTACCACATTACATGGCTTAACCACACACATGAATCCTGGATATAAGTTGAAGAAAATTTGGGTTTACTCTGAACCCTTGAATTTTGTGTATGGGAAAAAGCCATCCATTTTCAGATTGCTTTTTTCTTATGGTGGGGAGCAGATAAATTAACTCCACAATAATCAGCCAGTTCTGCTTGTGACCAAATGACATCTAAACCCAGCAAATGGTGTTTGCAGCACTTTTAATCCCTTTTAATCCCACTTTTATCCTACTGATACTTCAGATCAGCTGTTCTTAACCCTCCTGAAGTTTATTTTCCAGTGCAAATATAAGGCTTACAAGGCTTAAAACTGTGGAATTTAACCTGCTGATACTATCTTTCTTGTCCCTCCTGGACACTCAGCAATAGCCCATCACCCTCTGTGCTTCTGCAAGGCACAGCACCAGAATTTCTGCACAGCCAGAAAGTTTGCCTGGCTTTAACACACAGGAATAGAAGGTGTGGTGGAGCAGGGGGAAGGGATGTTTGCAATGGCTCGAATCTACAAAGATGGTTTCCAGCTGCATTTCACATACGATTTGGGGTTTGGATGGAGTTTTAACAGAATTTCTCCATGAATTATGCAAGAGGCTGCTGGAACGCTGCAAGTACACAGAGGCACAAAGAGACTTGTTGAAGCAGCCCTCAGACAACCCACTGCCATCTGACACACGAACCAAATCAAAGCCCACTCCAAAAGGCAGAGAGTCTTCCATTGGGGAAGGAGAGTGAGGAGAGGAGCCCCGGTGCTGTGGGGTGCCAAGTTGGGGACTCAGGCTGCCTGCTGTGACCTGCTGCAGCACAGCACTAGATGGTGCTGTATTTTAGAAATAGCTCTGCTTCGTGAGTCCCTTGAGATTGGATGCAGGCTCAAGGATGTGGCAAACACGCATAGATGCTCCTTTTGAGAAACGTTGCTGCTCTCTCCAAGGAAAGTATGGATTTTCCTTTCTGTCTGTTTACAGCACTGGAGTTAATAGAGATTATGAATTTGTAACTGGTGAGTTGCCAGTTCCCCTCTCCAAGTGCTGCTGTTTCCTTTGGGCGTGTGATGGGAACTTCAGGGCACTGTAAAAGTGTCAGGAACAACTCCATGTCCATATTTCCCGTTCTCTGACTTACCCTCTTCCTCGTGGTGCAGGCTGGCGGCAGCGTCCAAAAGCCCAGCAGCAGAACTGTGCTGCCTCCACAGAAGCTCAGAGCCTTCCATTCTGCCAGCAAAGCTCTGGCCTGTACCAGAACACTGTCACCCTGGAAGAATGGGTGGAACTGAGCACATGGCTGGTGCCAGGATGGTTTTCAGTATTGTTTTTAGAGCAGCATCCATCCTATAATTGTCACAGTGCCACAGGTTGCATGATGTGAGGAGCTGGGACCCCAGAGCTCCCCGTGGGGGGGGGTATCACTTGCTGATACCCCTTGGGAAGGGGTGGGGCTGTTCAGAGGTGACAGGGAGGTGAAGTGCAGGAAATCAACTTTGAAATCAGTGGCCTAAAAAGTCACATGTGTAAGGACATGTGGCTGCCTCCAGGGTTTACTCTGGCTATGGTTGGTCAGTATACTTGTGCTGGGTCTGTTTGGTGCATTTCTGAAGACGCTGGGCACAGATTCAAAGCTGGCCCATTACCCTCATTCCCAGCCACTCCAGCAGGCAGAGCAGGTGCTCTGCAGTTGGATCCAGCCTGGGCTGCAATGGGCAAAGCCATCTAGCAGCTCTCCCTGGGGTCGGAAGGGCTCAGAGACACCTGCTTATTCCAGTCAGCCATCCAAGGAAGCAGACACCCTCTCTTCCCTCCTCCTCTGCTTCCAGGCACAAGTGAGTTTGGTTTCCTGGCCACAAACAGGGCAGTCTGGGCCAGGAAAGGGTAATTAATGTCAGAAGAGATCAGGGATGCAGCACAGCGGAGCTCACTTGGCAGGAGCACAAAGGAGGGAGGGGGAGATGTCTTTTAGAGACTGCAAGAGGCCAAAGCAGCCAAATGAGCTCTGCAGTGGCTGGGCCAGGTTGTTTACATGGCAGCCAGTCCCTTCAAGGGGTCTTTTAACTCTCCTTATAGGGCATCAGCAGTCCAGGCAAAGCTTTTTGGAAGGGAAGGATGGGGCAAACATGGATTTGCCTCTTCTTATAAGGAGAGAGTGTGGATGAAAGGATGAGGTAAGTCTAGAGAGGAAATATGAGCCTGTATGGAAGGCTGTGTAGGATGGAGGTTGGCATAACCAGTGCGTCTGCAGGGATGCTCAATAGCTGAGTGAGAACAGGCCCATCCCTGGCTGTGTGCCCAGCAGCCTGTCCCATCACACAGCATGGCAAGGTTTAGCTTGGCAGCAGAGGTGGTGTCTGGCTGCCAGAGCCTTGGAGGGAAGTCAGGAGGCAAGGAAGCACCATTCCAAAGGGCTAATGAACTCATGCTCAGGAGTTTTGGCTTTGCTGAGAGTCAGCAGTTAAACAGAGAAGGAAGATTTGTGGTCTCTCTGCTTCATAGTCTGCATAAATCCACCATTTTCAGGGGTTAGGGTTAGGGATCCCACCCTAACCCTAGGTTAAAAGGACCCCACCTCAGGTTAACTATGGGATGTACTGTGCTCCAATGCCAAAGCAAGTTTGGTTGCTAAATGAAATTAAGTCAGTCCAGGACATGCCTAGAAGCTGCCCAAAATGCACCCTAGTGCTGTGGGAATTAGCATTCTATAGAAGACTCCAGTGCTTTCACAGCAAGAGTTGCCTCCTCGCATGCCCAGGTCCCTGTGGCATCTCTAATATGACAAAGGATGCCAATCCCAAGGATTATGTATAAACCAAAGCAGGGATAAGCAGAAAGAAAGAGGACACTGTCTGCAGCAGACAGCAGGGCAACAGAATATGTCATGTCATACCTGAGGATGCTATTTTGAGAGCTCAAGACAGGATGAAGGAAGTAGAGTTATTAAAACTCACAGGGGAAAGGCACTGGAAGTGGCTGGCACCTCTCCCAGACTGGAGAGAGAGGCTCTGCAGACAGCCCAGGAAAACCAAAACATGCCTTCCCTTTCATAAGGAAGAGCAGCCAAACTGGGACTCAGCCTTGGCTCAGGGTCCACCTGCAAATTCTCTGCCACAGTCTGTTCTCACCACCATGGGTCGTGTGGGCAGGAAGAACTGCTGGTCAGGACTTATGGCAACAGGTCCAAATTCTTAAACCTCTCCCTGTCCTGTACTCAGCTAATTCTGACAGGCAATGGGAATCAGAGCCCTAATGTCTCCAGTCTTTGTTCTCCTCTTACTCATCTGCCAAATAGGCAAACTGAGGAACACTGTGCCACAGCATCACTCACTGTTCATCCCAAGCTCACACCGTTCTGCCTGGTTCACCCAGCTCTCAGAATTTTGCCAGTTTAAGTTGTGTCTCCTAAGAGTTTGTCTGTATCAGATGTTATATTTTCACAAGGAATTTACTGTATTTCAGCATGTTCACTCTAGCAAAGGCCTGACTGTCTTCTATCTCTAAGTTTGATTAATTCTGTGGCAAAGAGAGCAGATTCATAGACATTTTCTAAAGCAAATCATGGGGAGGCACCAGGGGCCTCTCCCACTGCAGGTTACTGTGGGGGAAAAGATTTAAGCTTGCTACTGCAAGCCTCAGTGCTGGAAGAAACTACTGCTGATGCTGAACTTCAATAGCCCACAACTGTGAGAGAGACTGATTAAGGCTGGGACTGCCACACAGGGGGACCTGATGTCTTCCTGGATTATCCCCTCAGAAAGCCAAGCTCTTACATCCCACTGGCTGCCAGCGCAGTGACTCTTAGATCTCATAGCAGGAGAGCCTGATGGCCAGGTGGTACTTTTAAGCAGAACAGAGAGGTAAAAATCCTGCTTTCAATTAATTGCATCACCAGGGAACTGGAGGGCAATTTGGATTAAACTAGCAAGGCTCTTTCAATCAGTTCCCAGGGGAAGATCCAGCAGGAGTGAAAGATTCAGCCAGAAACTGCAAATAGGGGAGAGAAATGTGAGTGAGTTACACTTCTGCCCTTCATAAAATTCTGATTTTACACTGATCCAGACTCCACTGCTGCCAGCAGTGGGGGGATGTGGGGAGTGTGAGGCAGCTGACACAAAACCTGGTGTGTATGGATGAGGGGGTTTGCTGGGACAGAGGCTTTATGGCCCAGGCTGACCTGCCTGGAGATCCCTCAGCAAGAGGAGAGCAGTGCCCTGCTACCCTCACATATCCAGTTTGTGTGTGGCCCAGTTTCTGACTCCTCATAAAGTAGCCTCTGTTTTAGAGGATCCAACTTCTCAGTCTCTCCATGGGCAAAGCCAGGATTTTTTTGGGTTTGTGCCTGATGCTGTCTATGGGATCTGCCTAGTTGCTCCTTCTTGAATTAGAAAGTATGCACTACTGGCAGCTACAAGCACAGTCTCCTCTCCCCACATAATGCCAAAGACTCATTTATTCTCTTCAAGTTCAAATAAAGCTCTACTGTTTTGAAGTGTTAGAAAGGGCTGCTTTTTGTCATATAGCTACTGACTAGAGGGGATTGCTTGAGCTGCCTCACAGCTCTGGGCTATCAGGGCACCACTCAGCATCTCTGCACCACAGGCCAGGCCAGCTCTGGGAAGCATCTCACTCCCACCTGAATGCCCAGAGACTCAGACCAGTGATTCCCCAGATCCCTTGTTGTAAATCAGCCTAGAAACTTGGAGAGACGCAAGTGCTTTTTCTGTCCCCAAGTTCCCCCAGGCACAGCGTACATACCTGGCTCTGGATGTGATACAACAGCTTCTTCTGGCAGAAATGTGGAGGTTGGTGACTCAAGGGATGGCTCTAGAAGTGTCTTCAGGCTTTAAAGCTGACATTCTGTGCAGAGAATATAAAAGGCAGATGAACAGAGACAGAAAAAAATGTTATAAAGCAAATCTAGTTTTTTAGTGGCATATAATTTGAAAAGTGGCCCAGTCCAGACTATACCCAGAGCTATGGCTGGGGGCAAGTAGAACAAATCTGTCTGAGTTCAATTTATTAAAATAACATTCCCCCTCCAAAGTAGCTGGAAATTCTCTGTATCTGCATTTTAGTTGTGTCATTTCTTTGACTTTATAAGTAAATGAATGCCAGATGTCCCTGATTTTGGTTTCCAGCAAACAGGTATCTTGCCCAAAGCATCCCTTTTAAATTAAACACAATTTTCTGCTAAGATGGTTTTGTAAAAGTGAGAAGGGGCAGGAGGGAAGGGACAAGAAATCCCTAAGAACTGCCAGCATCATCACGTGCAAAATGAGTCGGAAGGAAATTGGGGACATGCAGCTGTCATGGCAAACAGCAACAGATTGAGGCCATGGCATGAAGCAGCATGGAGCTCTAATGAGCAGGAAGAGCAAAGCCAGAGCCACAATTTTATCCTGTGTTGATATTCTACAAGAATAATGATCACAGAGAACATTTATTGCCCCCCTAACAAGATCAAGCTTAATAACAAAGCTACACATGTTATTTACTACAATGTTTGCCTATTGCATAAGCAGAAGTGCCTGTTGCCTGGATCCTCACTGCCTGCTGAGGTCCTTTCTCTCAGGCTGGCTGTGTGCTAGAAAGGTGGGTCTGGAAAACCCCAGAGCAGTGTGTGTGAGAGAGAATCAGATGCTGGGGGACGGTGCCCATATGTGGGTTGCACTGGGCACAAACTCAATTACAACATAGACAGACATTAAACAAACTCCAGTCCCTCCCTCTGCTCACAGCCCCTGCACAGCCCTCATATCCTGTGAAACACAGGTCTGTAATTGGCACAAGGCAGATTAACCCAGAGTGAGCTGCTGTGCCCAGCAGTTCAGTTTCAAATTGGAATGACCATCTAGTACATCCTCTTGAAGTTCCCTAAGGATTAATGTCCATGCCTTTTGCATAGAAGCTGAACCCCATCCATATAAACAGTAAGCCTGGATAGAATATGTACTTATAATGCAGAGAAACAGAGAATACTGGAAGAACGCAGAAAATTCTGAGATGCACAAGAATGGCAGAGAGATGGAGTACCTGGTCTAGATGATGAGATTCCAGAACTGCAGGGGGGCCAGCAGTGTGAACACACCAGCTCAGACAGAAGGGACACATGAATGAGCAGTCACTGCTCCCGTATTTAGAGGTTTCCTGCCTCCAGCTCCTGAAGCAGCAGCACATACTCTTGTTATGTGAGTTTCCCAGAGCGCCCCATCCCAGCACAAGGACACTTGGGTGGAACAGGACCTGTTCAGCAGTCTAATAAATGGTTCAGCTCTGGAGAGCACTCTCAGATGGGCTGGTTGTCACCTGCTCGGTCACACCACCTGTGCCTGGACCACTTCAGCTTATGCCCTGCTCAAACAAGTGTGCTGTGAGCCATTTCTTTCCCACCCTTCCTCCATGTTTATGAGGTTCTTTTGATTTTGACTACCTCCCTGCTCCAAAGAAAGAAGGGAAAAAGAAGATCCTAATATGTAATGTTAATAAGACATAGGATCTGCTTTTATCATATCTACTAGAATATGCCTCAGGGTCCAGATGGGGTAACTGGCCCTGATGCAGTAAAAAATTGGAGTTCCAAAAACTTCCCCAAACACAGCACAATAGAGAAGGAAGATACATCTTTATCTGTCATGCACGGATTTACAGTTACACCCTGTGGGTGCACAAGATTAATTGCCTGGGTATGTTTGCCACATGTGAAAGCATCCCAGGAGCAGTCAAACAGGAATATGAAACTATTGTATTATTTTTATATTGATATAATTTCCTCCCTTTCCTTTTTACCTCTGAAAGACATGAAAAATCTGCAAGGCAACAGGCTGCAGGGTACATGGACAAGGGAATAGAGGACTACACATGGGCCAACTACCAGAAGAGGCCACAGCAAAGTGAAAAGCAGGAGAGCCCAGCAGGTACTGGCAGAAAGCAGGGGCAGGAGGGTGCCAGGGGACACGGTGGGGAAAGCAATAGCTGATATTACATCTGCTCCTGAGGCAACACCAGCACATGCTCTCCTCCAGGGATGAGAAAGGACGTGACAAAGCTAAAAAAAGGACAATGGGATAGCATGGTTTGAAAGGATGAGGAATCGTGCCCTCAGCAAACCCAGCTGCATAAGGGCTGTGGATAAGAGGTTCAGGGTTTTCTAGGAAATGCTGAGCTCTTTCAGCACTGCACAGAAAAAGGAGATAAAAGCCAAACCAGATGTCCTGCTGTACTCCATTGGCCCTGACAGCAATCTGCACAGCCTTTCCTGCCCCTCCACTGTGGGAAAAGCTCTCTGCTCCCTCTCACCTGGCTGATGGCACTGGCTGAGCTGGGAGACTTGCATCCTGGGCAGGGTTTGGGTCAGGATGCTGTCAGGTTAGTGTACCAGGGTAATGCAGGGTCCAGCTTTGAAAACAAAGCCACAACTCCCTGATACATTGATAAGAGAAAGGAGATAGGGGGAAAAAAAGGGGAGTTTCTTCAGCTTGGAAACAAAGTGTCTGGGCAAATTCATTGTGCTGTTTCAGGTCATGCTGCTGCCATGTGGTAACAGGCAACCTGACTTCCACTACTGCTGATGCAATGCACACAGAAAAAGGAGGAAATGAATTTCTGATATGCCAATTACCCACCAAAGACTTGGAGCATCAAACAGGCTGTCAGTAGCCACTCCACAGGGAGAAGTGTTTGCACGGCCCTTCTATTGGTTGAGCTCCTGAACTTCTTCTGAACCACACTGTTCATGTGTTTCCAGTGCAGGAGCTGCCAGGAAAAGGTGGATGGGTAATGCCACACAGACCCAGCTGGCGCTCGCCTGCCCTTGTTATCAGTTGGCTCAGGTTTCAGTGCTCACTCTGTGCCTGAAGAAAGCCATATGCAATCCAGCAGGGGTAACATCTGGCTGGGAGGTCTTTGGAACAAATGTATTCATCTCATCCTTCAGTATCCCTGTTGTACTGGCAGGTCTAGCTGCCACTGAGTTCAACAAGATAGATTCCCAGATCTGTCAGAGCCCTGAATTCAGTTGCTTTAATTCCAGGATTAAAGCATGACTCTGGGATTCTGAGCCTACTCAGGCAATGAAATCCTCATCCAGTAAAACCCAGTATTTCAAGGTACAGCTGCTGCTATGCAGCATGTGCAGTGCTGACTTACACATACAGATAAAACTGTTCTTGTAGTGATGAAGTTAAAGTCTGTAAAATTCATTGTACAGCACAGACCCACTGTTTCCCTTCTCTCAAACAGTGGGTGCAGAAATGTGCTCTCTCATCTGCAACAGAGTTCATCAACTCACAGTGCACCTGAACTTCCACACAAGACCAGAAATTTTTGGTCCCTCTACCCACATCAGAACTTTATCTACAGCATCCCTGTCTAGGCAGAAGATCCACAGGGAAAACATTGACAACATGTGTTGCTGCTTAGCACAAATGAGGTGGAACCACCCCCATTTTCAAGCTCTAAATACAAAATCTCCCCACTTGCAGAGACTAAATAGGCACAATTGATCTTTCATGGAGGACTCCTCCCCCTCAACTTTCTCCCAGGTCAGCACTACAAGGGAAAAGCAAATGAGAGATGTTGGTTTCCTCCCCAAGGATTACAAAGCCAGGGAACAGGCATGACAGAAAAAATTTGTTAAATACTACATTAAAGAGCCAGTTCTACTCCTCACTGCCCCATGTGTAACTCTCTTACAGCTAGTTGGGACACACACATGAAAATGAGGAAAGAATTTGGTGTTTGAGCTTTGAAAAAAACACTGAGAAAGCTCCAGCCTCCTAGCACTGTTTAAATTCATCATGTTTTCCCTGGGGCAGTAAATTACATTATCTTAATTTAACAGATAGAGGGATGGAAGCACTCAAAGCCCCAACGTAACCCCCTTCAGGGGTGGAGCTGGGAAAAGACCTGCATCCCCCACCATTCAGAAAAACCTTCATTGCCAAACTCTTCTGCTTCAGCCCAAGCCTGATGTCCTGAACACTTTTTCTCTACTGTCCCTTAGCTATTTTTATTTCTTACTTCTCCAGCAAGCAGAACTGCGAGCGTACCAGCCACAGCATCTCCATTTCAAATGGTCTGGCTCTCCTTTCCACAACACTATTTCCTGACTTTTTCCAGCCAGCAGCTTGCTGAGCAGAGGATTAGGATAAACTGAATCAGGCAGAAAAAGGTTTTTTCCGGCTGGCCTGCAAATATTACCTTTTCCCTGTAAGCTCAGGTACCCAGCAGCTCCCTGTTCCTGCCTTGCACTGGATACACAGAAACCTCCCTAAATTATGTGCATGTGCGCAAAGGGATTGTTTTGAAATCAAACCTTCTGAAGTGTGTCTTGAGCCCAGCTCAACTTTGGACACACTGTTGAAATTTGGATTTAATTAATTCCACTTGAGTTTTGAAATGGTGCGATACATTTTTCAGAGGTTTTTTCCCCCCATTTCCTGGATCAGAGCCTCAACCACATTCATGGAAACACTGAAGGGGGAAAAAAAAAAACCCAGCAATAATTCACCAAGTGGGAACTGAAAACATTTGCTGAAGAAGAAGGAACCTCTTGGTCTTTGGATGCTGGGAATAATTCAGCCTCTCCTCCCAATTCCCTAAGGCTCCAACAGCCCTTTTTCCGGCAGAGCTGTGGTTATTTGAGCAAGTTGCCCTGGGGACAAGTGCATGTTACTTGTAGGATTTGGGCTGGAAAGATCAAGCACACGGATTTGTAGGCAAGAAAGGCTTTGTGTTTTAATAACTGCCAACAGCCCCACAGAAGAGCCCAAGCTTGCAGGATGAAAAGTCGTCCTTGGCAGAATTTAACTCAAATATCCTGGAAGCACACAGGGAACAGCAGACATCTCTGTCAGCATCATCTCTCTCAGCAGTACATCATCTTGCACGTAACAAATGTACCAATCCTGGATTCATGCAACCTGCACTTTGGGCTTCTCTCCTACACTGCTGGTTTTCTGGAGATGTTTCCCAGCATATCATGTGCCCAGTCAACAAGGTTAATATTGCTCAATAAGCAGCCCCTGTCTGCCCTGCATGTGCCATCTGCAGCTGTGCAAACAGCACCACAAAACGTGGTGTACTGGAGTGCTGCTGCCTCAGAGACACTGCACATTTCCAGGGCAGTGAGCTGCCTCAGCCTTTGGGAAGAGTGGCCAAGATAAAATGCAAACAAGGATGGTGCCATGTGCCCCCAGCTTCCTGCAGATGCAGTGACTATCAGACCTACTTTGATTGCCATGAAAATCTCATGCTGGGGCTCTGGAGGGTTCTAGCATTACCCTTCAACTTTTCTTCTCCTTAAAAGACTGTCATCTTTCTAGAAATCAGTTTCTGCCTCCCAGAACAGAACCCAGTTGCATCACAGGGGCCTGGAAGGAGGCTGAAGAAGGCAGTAGTTCTCAACAGGGAAATTGTACAAAACCTCTGCCATTCTGCATTTCTCTGCAGAAGGGAAATCCTCTCAAAGCATCAATTGCCATGGTGGATGGAGAGGAGTTCCTCCTCACTCAGCTCCAGCTGTGGTAGCCCATCTCTCTGTTGGGGCAAGGGAGGTGCTCCTCATTCCCAGACAGAGGCCAGTGACATCCTCAAAGGCTACAAGAGTACATGGTTCCCATTCCTGATGCCCAGCTGGGTCAGTAACATACAGCAACCATTGCCAAATCCTCCCTGACAAACACCAGACACACTGAGAACCTGAACTTCCTAGGCTATTCTTCCATTGTTTTCCAAAAATTTAACCCCAATCCTATTTACAAACAGAGCAGGAGAGCTTGTATGTACAAATCCATCAGAAATTTGGTCTTGATTAGCAATGAGCATCTTTGCAAATGGTCTGCAGGGTGAAAATGGGTGACCAAAACTAATCTGAACTGAGAGTTAGATTCTGAATACTGGCCTGACTACCAGGAGAGCAGATTTTGAAGTAATTGCTCCCAAGCACTCAGAGCAGCAAAAAGTGTTAATGTGTGGTCATCACTCAGCTTCCATTATTTAAGCTGCTAACAGGTAAAAGAACTGCCAACCTGCATGGAAAAAAACATCCATCTATTTCCCAGCTGTCATATTTTCTCAAATCCATTCCACATAAATCCGAATACACACGAGACAAAGTATATACCATTGGCCTCAATTCCTCTTCAAAAATATACAGCACAACCAAAGACAAACCACAATCCCACAACTAAGCACACATTTCAGGACAGATGCACTGTACAACTACACTTCACTGCTAAAAAGAAATAATTTCACCAGTGTTGTACACCTGTGTTTAGTGATTACTATGGGGGTCTCACTCCAAGATTCTCATCAGCTTTGAAGACTGCTGACCCTAGAGAAAACCAGCAAAAAACCAAAAAAGTCTGTATTGGATCCAAATTTCCAGGACTGCAGAGACCAATAGTGTTCAGTCTGCATGCAATGGTGGCTGTAGATTTTAGTGCTCTGAGTGATTCTTGGTGATGCAGACAGATGACAGCAGTGGAATCTGACACCTCCCTTGACCAGCCACTGTCTCCCTCCAACCACTGCTAACCCAGGCACTGGAGAGTGAAATGAGGTCTCTATCCCTCAGCAATGGAACCCAAGAGTTTAAGACAAGGAGTTGCCAGCTTTGACTTCTGTAAATTACTAGGGATGGGTAAAAACCTTAACACAATGTTTTGCTGTCAGCAAAAACCTTGTTCCCTGAAAAATAAAACATTAAGGTGAAAATTAGCACCTCGAAATGTAAATGGAAGACAACTGAAAACAGAAACAATTCATTTTGGTTTGATGTGACTTTAACTCAACAGTTAAAACACAAAGGGGAAAAAAATAAAATGGAAATGAGGCTTTTACTTGAACCAAGATGCTGCTTAAATGTCTTGGCATGAACAGTGACTTTCCCAAATCTCTTTACGCTGTTTATTTCTAAACACCGGATGTCTGGTTTGCTCAGGGTGTGTGTGTGAAGTATTTGCCTGACTTGTCTGCCCCAGTGTCACAATAGCAGCACAGGCTTCAAGAACTCCTGGCACAGGGAGAAAGCAAAGGGCAGGATAGAGAACATACTACATTTGGAACAGCTTTTCCAACAATACACACCCGGGATTTCCTCCCTAGCAGTTTTGGGGAGTCTAAGTCACTTGCGGTGTCACCTGGCACAGAGTGGCAGAAGGTAATCAGCACAGAACACACAAGTGACAAGCCAGTTTGGCTCCTCAGAGGAGCCAATGGCTTTGCCTACACCCAGTTGGATTTCTGAAGAAACTGTTCCTTTATCTCTGGGGAGAGTCCTTGCAGTTCAGAATAGAAGCTTGTCTGCTGTGTGCAGGCCCTGTGGGACAAGACACTGACTTCTCACAGAGGGTTTGCCCAGCACAGTCCCCAGCAGGGCACAGCCTGTGGGAGCTAACGCTGAGGAACCATGTGACATCACAAGGCACTTTGTTCCATCCTGTTCCTTCCAGCACCCTGACTGAAGAATCTGTGCTAATTACTGATAATCAATTCCAGACTTTGTTTACAAGCATCTAATCCTCATCTTCATAGCAAAAACACCACACCTAAGCTCAGCTAGAGATGCTGGTTACCTGCCATTGACAAGGCAGGAGCTGGCTGGGTGGGGAACACCAAGCCTGTCTCCTTCCACATTTAAGAGGAAAGCAGTGTTCCTGCTGTTGGGCTGCTGCCAGAGGTATTTCCATCAAGTGAACCTACTGTGGACAGCAGACCTGTGCAGTCAAGAATTTAACAAGCCAAAATCTCTCCCATGATATTTGGGCTACTAAAGACAGACAGCCCAGCCCAGCAGGTTTCCCCCAGCAGCTTGCTAAGCTGTCAGCCACGGATGCCCCTTGCTGTCTCTGCACACAGGCTGGCAGCACAAAGGGCCAGGCACGCTCTTGGACTTAAACCACAGAAAGCCCAAACCAGCATGACAGCAGACACAAACAAGAATGTAATTAGTGCTGGATTATAAATCTCTGGCTAGGTACCTGGAAACACTTGCATTGTGAGAGAAAGCAACAGCCTTGCTGATGGCACTTGGGCTTAATTTAGGTCACGATCACAGAGAGGGTGCTCTGAGCTGCCAGGGGTCAGATGGCAAATCAAAAACATTTTTCAGAGGGTCTTGCCTCCTGCTGCTTGCCTCACCTTTCCAGCCCTGAAGCCCAGACAGAGGCAAGTACTGTTCTCCCCCAGCCAGCTGGTGAGCAGCAAGTGTGGTGCAA
Source organism: Campylorhamphus procurvoides (assembly GCA_013396655.1). NCBI lineage: Eukaryota > Metazoa > Chordata > Aves > Passeriformes > Dendrocolaptidae > Campylorhamphus > Campylorhamphus procurvoides. The sequence continues at coordinate 4,870,065 of WBMV01016874.1, read as the reverse complement.
TTCATGCTTACTCTGCTTGCATTGTGTCTGTCCATGGAATCGGAAAAAAGTCAACATACTTGGGTTCTTTTGCTTTAAAGAGCATTTTTAAATCAAGAAAGAGATCTCTAAGCCCAGCAAGGGGAACGCGCACTCAGCTGCTGAGTGGGGAATCTGAGTTGAAGGCACGGGCCCCTTAAGCTCAGAGAACCCAAAGAATGACTTTTGAAAAGATCTCAGCTGCAGCTCCAGCTCACAATCCAGAATGTTTCTCATCAGACAGGGTAACACCCAGAGCATGGCAGATCCAAGACCTTTCCTGGCTCTCAGGCACATGCCAGCAAGGAGGAGCTAGCAATGAATTTAGCAACTCCTTGCCAGTCCCAGAACCACACATTGCCAGCTGTATCTACAGCCAACACTGGGCAGGTACTGCCTGAGCAGTCTCCCTGCCTTGAGAGAGAGAGGAAAGAGCCATGGCTCACCCAGAAGCAGAGAGCACATACCCAGCAGTGCAGGTATCAGACTCCAGACCTCAGCATCCCACCACCAGATCCCCCCTAAAGCATTTCAGGACTGTTCTTCATCCTTGCTTGTGTAAGACTGACAATCAATCTAGGAGCCAATCCTGTGAACAGAGTGTGGAAGGGACTTGAACAGGAACATGAATAAATGAACTGACTTTTCAAAGGGCCAGACAGTGTTTCAAGTGTTAATGGCTGAAGGCTACTGTATGATTTAAGAGTGAGCTGGTGTGGACACTGGCTGCCTTTGTCTGAGGTCCTTTGCATTTCAGGCCCACCAGCTCTCATTCATCTCCAGAGAGGTATATTTAGCTGTCACTTGAACTGAACCCTGACTGACACTTCATGCTGATTTTCTCAGGAGTTTGGTGGCTGGTCAGTGAGTCCTGGCAGGAAAGCAATACAAAACTAGCTGCAAAGGTTGAGATCTGATCTAGAATCCCTCTGAGTCCCTGCAAAATATTCCTCTGATATCAGTAGGCTTTGGATGAGGGCCATCACAAACAAGACACGTGCTAAAGTACATCACAGTTATTTCTATCCAGGAGAGCAAAACAGGTTTCTGAGAGAAAACTAGCAGCTGGAAAGGGAAGTGGGAATCTGGTCCCCTGGCAACAGCTTGTGCCTCAGTGAGTGCCATGTTAGCTGAGGAAGGACAAGGGTTCCAGCTTTCCTATCCATAGTTAATTCCTGGCCTCTTGGGCACATTTGGGCTTCTGTCCATATGCCTAGACATTTTGAAGTGCATAGAGCATTTGGGCTCCAGTTTCTCCTATCAGTTTAAAGATACCCTACCACCTATAGCACTTTGTCCCTTAACCCTGCACTATTCTGAGTAGGTCTGTGAAGTACAGCAAGCAGCACATCAGAAAGCAGGCAGCTCAGATTTATCTCCAGCAAAGCAAGGCAAAGAAAAGTTATTCAACTCTGCTCTCTGAAGCTCAAGATAACTTCTGAAGGATAGGCAGCTCAAACTACAAAAAAACTTCCACCAGAGACCACACTTGAGAGACAGAAGACTATTACTACAACTAAAGCTGCCCAGGGCAGAGCAGGTCAAGCACAGCCTTCTCAAAGCTCTTACCCTGCTGTAAGGTAGTGTCAGATGCTTAAGGAAGGCCTTGCCAGAGGGATCTGTGTGTCCTTTCAGCAGTTCAACAGTTCAGAATCAAAGCTTTTTGTGCACACAGACTATAGGAGAGAATTTGTTTCTTAGTGCTATTCCCTGTGGCTCCATCCCCCCGGGCTCTGTATTCAGCCTGCTTGAAAAAGATGCTTCCTAGACCAGGTTACATCAGCACTCATGTGCCACAGCCAATTATTTCTCCATTAAATGGCTCCTAATTATGGGCAGTTATTTATTGGCAGTGCACAAGCCATCCTGCCTGGCAAGGTAGGAGGCAGAGTTTGCCTCTGCTTTCTATGCCCAAGCAACACGGGGTTGCTGGGATGGGTCACACACAAGAGATTACAGGAGATAACACAAATTGTCAGGCAGGAGCCCAGCACACAAGCACAGAATCCACCAAACATGGCCAATGGTGAGACCCACAGCATGTGAGGGCATTCCCATCAGCGTAGCCTGGCTTTCAAAGAAACCTGGTTTAATCTCCATGGGCCCATGTCAATGCTGGGGTTGTAACTCAGTGTGCTATGCTGGATTTGACTAAAATATCCCTCTCTTCTGCCATTTATTGCTGTCTCAGAAAATGTGGCAGCACAGCTCTACAGGCAGTACCTCACCTGGACAGCCACCTGCAGTTAGTTGACAGTTTCTCCCCTAGAACAGACTGGGTTAGGGAGTGACCATACACATTATACTGGTCTAATCAGCAGGTGGGAGAGAGCTGGAAATCTCATTTCATTTAGCACATGTGATGAAAACTGGACTATAGCCTTGGATCTTCTTATAAAGAAAACTCCAGGCAGTTTGTGAAAAATAGACTCATGACAGCATTACCAGATGGTTTTTGGAAAGATGACACAGTTGGGAGAACAACCCACTGATTAGTTATGAACAGCATACGACCATCCACTCTTCCTGTCTGCAGCCACTCAGACCCTGTGGCAGCAGGCAAATGCAGCTTAAAGTATCATTTCAAGTCATTAAAAAGCTGACAAGCCTCAGTTTTTATCTGCCAGCAATTTTTCAATAACAAATTCAGGATAATCCTAAATTTTATTCACCCAATAATTATCAGCCTGAGGATCACTTACAAGCAATTGCAAGGGGTTTGGGTATTCAAGTCCCAGGTGCTTTGCTGTGGGCATGTAAAGGACGCCAGTCAGGGTTCTGAAGGAATCTTTGTGCTGTGATGACTTGCAAACCCACTCTAAAATATACAGAAAAGGCATTATTTTAGCCAATCCAGAACTGCACTAAAGTACACAAGTAATCCAGTTACAGGAAGAACCAGGGCAGATGCCAAGCCTGTCAGGGGAACAGGAGGAAAGCAGAGATAAAGGCAACTTATGTGCTTTAAAAATAAATCAATACAGACAATCCTTGTTATACTGTTTTTCCCCCCAATCTGCTAAAATATGCTATTAGCTCATTTACAAATCAGGCATTGATAGTTTATGGCCAAATTGCTCCTTGTTTGCTTCCCTTCACTCCTGAAGGTTGAATTTAATGGAAAAGTTATTAAGAAGTTTCTAGTTTGTTTTGTCTTCCAAAGTTACATGAATTTCAGTAAAATCAAAACGTTTTCTGAGTTTTCAATCCCCTCCAGCCTCTGTCAACTCCCCACACCTCCCAAACAGATCTGTGAAAAAGGATATTCGTGGTAAAATTTCCATTTGGATAAAGAACATTTCCTTAAGGAACAGAACGAGACACTGAATAGAAAAGTTCAGACCAATTTTAGTCGAAACACTGACTACATATGTTTTCACAAATTGCTTTCCTTCATCTAACTTATTATTTTTCTGCATTCTTAATGGAAAAAGATACTCAGATAAAAAGGACTTGGAGGGTCCCAGGTTGAACCATAGAGAGGTTTTGTATCTCCTGGGTGCTTTGGAGACTGGGGTTCTGTTTGTTTTAAATATGCACTACATTTATTCCAAATAAACTCCATAAATCAATCTGTGTAACACAAACCAGAAAAGTTTATGCAAAACAAATAAGGAAAGTCATAAATACTGTGTTTAAGATGTCATTTTTGTGGCTGGTATTATTTCTAGGGTATGTTTTTACTGTTTGTGGGATAAATTTTTCAGAAACATTAAAATCTTTCCTCCCCTCCATTCTCTATAGGTTTATCCCAAAGCAATAACGAGCCGAGCTCCATAAACCAGCATTTATTAAATCCAAATGGGCACTTCATCTTACAGTAGCTTTCAATATAATCTATTTGATCTTTCAAAGTAGTTGGAAAATTATTTCAAGGGGAACTTTCACAGAACAAATTAACTTGAAAGAAGAGAACATTTTATACCCCAAAGAGGGAGGAAAGCAATTTCCTCAGTCTTTCTCTTGCTGGATTCCCCTCAGCCTGACTGCAGACACACACATTTGAAGAGACTCTCTCTGGGGCTGCTGTTGCCTGATCTCAGCAGCAATGCCAGAAGCTCATGGGAAGCAGGGCCACAGATTCCTTCCTGGGGCCAGAAGGCTACAATCGTGGCAAGTTCATCTTTGGGAAAACTCCAGACTGAACAGGAGACAGGAAAGAGCAAACTCACAGAAACTAAAAATGGTTTGTTCAAGCTGCAATTAAAAACCTACCTCTTAAAAAAGTTACCATCCTTATTTTTGGAGGGATTTATTTCCTGCCTGCTGCAGCTCTTGAAACTGCTTGTTAAATCAGTAGATAAATATAGCCCTGGTGCCATAACCTGCTCAGCAGATCCAGGCACCTGCCAGTTTTACTGATCCAAACCTTAAGGCACTAAAGGGACACAGTGAGAGGCTGAAGCCCCAATGCAGATTGGGTGACTGTTGCTGCAGTGTTCCACCAAGTGCTAAATCCATCAGCTGGCCAAACATGATGCCCCCATTCTTTCCCCAACAGCCCACTGTTTCCTATTGGATTCATTCAACTCCTGCATGCATTAAAAAGCCTTTCTGAACAAGTTTTTCAACCTACCAGCAGGACATTTGGACTCTCCATCCAGTCTGAAGACCCTATATGATTCATCTTCATCAGTCCAATTTATAAATGCTAATTTTCATGTGGAGGCCACAGGAACCAAGCAGAGAATGGAACTGAAAAGGACTAGATATATTGGGTCACAGGAGTGAGACAACCAAAGGAAGAAAAGATAAGTTTTCTGTATGAATGTCAGAAGCTTCAGGAGCAGCCTGGCTGAAGCATTTCATCCAAGGCCTGGATCACACCATTCCCTACAGCACACTGTGCAGAAGGTTTCCATCTCCAAAGTCTACATCCCCTTGAGGGTTAGCAAGTTTACCTTAGGAGTGCTGGCTTCACCTTCCCAAACCATATAAACTCCCAGAAGAAAAAAATCAAGATATTTAAAGGCTTTAGAGAGAAGATTTCCTTAGCATGTTCTTTCAGAGATCAGATATTTGTTTTATCCTCTGGGGAGGATATGAATTGCACATTCTTAAAGCTTTGCTTTAAGTTGATTTCTTCTTTTGGGCTGAATAACTGTTAAGGCCATACAGTACTGGGAGCTATAAATGATCTAAACCAGTATCCACCAGGTTTTCTTCTATAGCTGTATGGTGTGATGGGGAAGGGCCGAGGAACACTTTGTCTTTATTTTAGAGTTGGGGAACCTGAGGCATGATGTGAGGACAAATATGTGACTTGGCCAACATCAGAAAACAGCCAATGGCAGGTCCCAAAACCCTCATTTTGGTACCCAATCAGTAAATGCCTATCCTGCTTTAGTAATGACAGGGGTGCCTTTTTGATCTCTGCCCTTCAGTGCTGGGTGAGGCTGTCTCTGCAGACAAGCCTTTCTCTCATCCCAGTGAAAGCTTTAAACCCCACTCAGCAATAGAGAAACCCTGCTGGCAGATGCACATGCTGAAGGAACTGCCAGCACCCAAACACAAATGTAGGATCTGCCAAGAGCACAAACTTTATCACCTCTCACTGGACACCTACTTCCTTCAGCATCCAAAAACCTACAAAGATCCAACAACAACCAAACTCCAGACAGGGGCAACCTACTGGCTGCGAGAAACCTCAGCTCACCTTTAACCACCTTGCTCAGCACAAGTGATCTTTGTCTGAGCTAAGAGCCATGGCCTGGCACTTCTATCAGGGTCAGCTACAAAGCTTCTCTGTATTCCCTGCAACCTTCCAAGAGAGACAAAGTCATCTGCTGCTCCATGTGTAAACGCAGGCAGGTGGTTTTCCCACATGCTGCTCAGTGGATGCTGTGTTCCACCCCAGAGGTGGCTGGATTTCACTCATTTAAAATGGGAGTGGGGGACAGACTAGGGAAGGCAGCAATGTTTTCCTGAAGGAGTGTTGTGAAGCTCAACTCACATTAGGGAGTCTCTTGTTCTCCTCTCACAATTAAAAAAATAGTTCCCCCAACTATTTGCAGATCTTTGACTAGTCTTTCCTAGAAGAAGCAGAAGAAGGTTACAGAACTAACAAGGATATGGGAAGACCCACTCCAGGAGAAGGGATCCACCAAACAGGCTGCAGACCATGTTATTAAGTTATGAAGCCAGATGGCTGGAGAAGGCCTGGCTCTTCAGGACATGAGACATCCCTGCCCCAGTCAGGGAGCTGCAGTCATGCTAGATCAGGTACTCTGGGCATTTCAAAGGGAGCTGTGTAGCAACAGCCTCCAAAATTTTGCTACAGCCAATTTTGAGGAAGGCTGTCAACAAGGAAAAGAAGTCTAATAAATGGGTAACTCCCGTGACAAGGCAGAAAACTATTTATAGCAACCTTGAACTCCACTGCTGGCTAAACCTACAGTTACTCTGCAGATGAAGAGAAACCAAACAAGACATCCCTCCTCTTCAGGCAGCTGGATTAATCCAGCAGAGCAGAAAGCATCCACAGGGAGCCTGGCATTCCTGTATGTCAACCCAGGAAAGGGACAGCACAGCATAAAGCTCAGCAGAGCTTGGAGAAAGTCTCCCTTAAGAGCATCTCTAAACACTTGTCCCTTTTCCATTCCAATAAGGAAAATCAAGTGAAAGAAATTTGGAGAGTCTTAGATGGATCAGAACTCCCTTGGAATGTCTGTATGTGGGCCAAGGTTTTGCAGAAGAGGCTGATGATGTTTTGGGATGGGAATGCAGAGGTAGGGGTGTGTGTAACACTGCAGATCCACGGCCAGGGTGACTGGCCAGCAGGCTGGGCGTAGATGGGGATCAGGCCTGCTGTGCTGCTCAGTGATTTGCCATGTTCTAAAGCACAGGAGAGATGTGTAGGAACAGGGTCTCCCTGGTGTAGCCCTTGGCAAGCTGCTGCAGGGAGGAATCCTGCTCCTGCAGATGCAGAGGAGCTGTCAGGGGACAGAACACTCCTCCCAGTTCTGGCAGAAACTGTGCAGATGCTCTGGCCAAGTCACGTTTTAACAGCCCCGTGCCTCAGTTTCCCCAGCTGTAATCTATTATAGGGATGTTTTGTGGCTGAGGGCAGCCCATACTCACTAAGCAAGCAGAGCTCTTTAGACAGATGATCCCAAAGAGTATAAAGCATTTACTTGAGATTTTTTTCCTGTGCTTCTCTCTGATCTTTGATGCTGACACCTAAATAATTTACAATGTGAAGAAGGAAAGAAAAGACCAGAAGCAATCACACCAAAGCATACAGCCTTCTCCAGGCATGGCCCAGGAGTTTTGGGGAAGGAAGGAATGTGCTCCCACCCCACCCCTTCAATACATGATGACATGCATGTGCTTGGTGATCAGTTTATGGATTTGGGACTGACACACTTTGAAGTCAGAGCTTGGCATCTCCAGTTATAGCTAGGACTTGAAAGGATCAAAGCTGCCAGCATTTTTGAGGCCTCATGAAGGAGCTGTGCTGGCAATGGGAGCTCAGAATGCAGGGTTGGCTCCTAATCTCCCCAACAGCGTCACAAGCATGAGCACACATTCTGTGGGCAATTTTGTGGCCTTTCATTGTCTGCTCACCATGCTGTGAGCTGCAGAAGGAGGGCACACTACAGCACTGGGACACATTGTGTTAGTTATTGCTGTGCTCTAGCATGAAGGATGCATCCTGCAAGCAATTCTAGGGCAGGATTTCCTACGTGAAATCCAGACCCTCGGCAAAGAGGACTAATGACAACAAAAATGTTAGGTCAGCTTTTAGATCCCAGCTGGAGCTTGCAGATGTGGCAGACAGGGATAAATATTCATTGTTTTTTTCACAGGAGTGTCTCTTTCTACGTTTAGGGACTGCACTGTCCTCTGTTACAGCATCAGATCCTGGACAAGAGCTGTTTGGCATCCTAGTCCTTATTAAGTGGACAGATTTGGGCTGGAGAAGAGAAGAAACAAAAAGATGATACAGGGCAGCTCTGAGGGCACAACTCCCTCTCAACAGTCTGAGAGTGACCCTCTTTCATGTGAGGCATCTGGGACACAGACAGGAGCTGCTCTCAGACTGATGTGGCTGGAAGGGGCAGAGGGCAGAATCCATGTGAGAAGTTTTACAACCTGTACCCTGAGTGTCAGTCTAGCAGCCTACATGATCTGTGTCTAGTGCACAGGTATAAATCAAACTCCTGAATATGAGTTTTCTTTGATTAACATGTCCAACAACTTCCTTGCATTCCTTGCAATGCTCTTTGAAATCTGAACAAGAAAAGTTCTGTCCCAGCACCCCCATTAAATTGCCTGGTGGAGAGAGGAGCAGCAGGAATGCAGGCTGGTCAAATAGCCTTTTGATAGCCCAGAACTGATGTCTGAGTTCCAGCTATGTGCCCAGACTGATCGAGTCTGCCCTCGTCCTGAGGTCCTCTTTAGGAGGACTGCTCAATGTGACAGCAGACCAGACCCTGGTTCTTCACTGAGTGGCTGCCCTTCAATTCCAGCCTTGCAGTTTTGTAGCATTTCACACACAGAGAGCCCCCAAGATCACACGATGATCCACCACCATGAAGATACTTGGCACATTAAGAGTCTAATTTTGCATTGTGACATTCTGCATTACCCTTGTGACCAAAACTCTCATGAGGTTTTTCTGGATTAATACATATTAACCAACAGCTGTGAATTCCCAGACTGCCTAAGCCTGCAAATGAGCCAGGTGGTATTCACTGCCTTGCAAGGGACCACTGAGACATTTTCAAGAATGCCTTTGGAGTTCTTGCACACCTCATGAGTACAGCTCATCTGTATCTGTCTTTACTAGGAGGCAGTTATAGACTGCAAAATTCACATCACATACCCTGTTCTGAGATATTGTTCTTGGTCCAGGAGTTCGGTTCAAAGATACCCGAGTCTCATGCTTGAATTTCCCTCCATCCCATGGTGAGAGGCCTCAAGCTTTACACATCCCAATACCAGCCCAAAGTAGTCTGCTTGAGGGAGCTGATCACATTAAGTTCAGACTCCACTTAAACCAGGAAGACTAATTAAATATTTGTCTAATTAAAAAGGTCTTCTGAGAGCACTCAAAGATCACATTTAGTATGAAAACAGAGCACATATCAGAATCAGAACCTGATTGGACAGTTATCAGGCTTAACACTGGGACACAGCAAGTGGGAAAATGACCTACTCATTTGAGAGGGCCCTCTCAAATAGACACTGATATTATGAGAGCTGAGGATGAGCACATTCTCTCAGCTGGTGTCTCCTCAAGAGCATAGGGACACACTCACTGTGGAGCTCAGTGCTGTTTCCCCCAACATCTCAAGCCCATAGAAAATTCAAAAATACCCCACAGGTAGCAATGTGCTCAGAGCTCAACCCACCCCAGCTCTCAGCCAGCAATTCTGCTGGTGTTTGGAATGGCAGCAACTCCCACATTTTTGCACTGCAGGCCCTCAGTTCAATGCCTGGAGCACCAGTGGGGACACAGGTGCACACACATATCGACAGTCCACTATTCATGGACCTCCTGTGTTTCTGGTTGGGGCACTGAGTGATAATTTTACACCTGCTACGAATTCAACAAGGTGTCAGTAATCCAATAACATGCCCAACTGGCACATACTCAGAGTCAGGTGAGATAAGAATTTACACTGATGGGCAAAAATCACTCCTCTCTCTTTTCATCTGAAAGCTCCTTTAAATACACAGTTTGGCTGGCAAAACCTCAAAGAATACCAGATTTTTTGAATCAGAACTGAAATCAGAATTGCTTTCATCAGGCAGCATCAAATTAAAAAGGTCATTCAGAAGTCTTGTGTGTTTTAATAAATGTATATAATTTAACTGCTCGGGTTTCTTATTAGTGTACTTAATTGCTGTATTTCAGTTTTCTCACCATTGCTTAACTAAAAGCATTCTTGTTCTTTATGAGTCAGACAGCAGGTGTACACATAACTTTATGTCAACATCTGATTACTACTTATTGCTCATTTAACTCAGCAAAATATAAAAATTGGACCATGTCTCTAGAAAAATAAATAAAAGGAGAATGCTGTGGAGTTAGAGCACAGCAGTTTTTTTAAAAACCAAAACAGGAGAGGTTTTCTTGAATATTTTTTCCAAGCACTGTTGTTATAGGTGTTTCCTGAGGAAGTGACGAACTTCCCCCATCCCATGACTTGCACCCTCCAGCTTTTATTTTATTTTTTTCTTTAAGCACAGAGTCCAAGAGGTGCAAGTAGGCCAGTACAGTGGACAGTTATTTCACTTTGCTGCTTGAATAAAATGATAGGAAGAGAACCAGACTTCTCTGTACCTGAATTCAGTAAAACAAAGGGCATAGAAGTAATAAAGTCCTTAACTTCAGGCAGGTGCCTTGCTAAGCTGTGGCTTCTACAAGGCACACAAATCCATCAGTGAAATTAAACATAATTTAGTTATTTTTATGACCATGCTTCAGTGCAGGGCTCCTGCAGCTGGAAGGGGGCTGGATGGGGATGGGTTTATGCTCTGCATTTCCACAGATCCCTGCCCAGCATGCTCAGGGCTATTCCCCAGTGAGAGAGTTCCAGCACACCAGTCCTGTGGTGGGCAATCCTCTGCACATGAGGTGAAATGTGGGCCCCAAAGCCAGCTAAGGGCAACTCTTTAAATTGGCCCCTGTCTGTGACCAGTAATAGACCCAATTCTTGCTTCCTCCACCCCAAGCTGGGGATTCCAACAACTTCACATCACCCTTAACAGGAGAATGTGACAAGCTCTGCACCTGACACACAAATTCCCTCAGTTCAAGGTGGAGGGAACTGGGTTCATACTGTTTGTTTAGCTCTTTTACAGAGAGGAGCAGTTCATAAAAGCAGAGCTTCAGGCTCTGAGCTCCAACCCACACATGCAGATATGCAGATTATCCCCTAAAATTAATACCTAGGATGGTGCTGGTAGATTTGTAAAAAAAAGGAGAGACACCTCAGGTAGCTGTGCTGATGCAAATATTGAGATTTAGTCACTGTAAAAGAATTATTTGACCCGTCCTTGCATAAATGGATTTAGTTCCACAGTACCACACCTACTCAGTGGAGCATGCCAGCTCAGAGGCTCCACTGCATCTCACATTCAGCCAGCAATGGCTTCTTTGAGAGCTCAGGCTGATCCAGGACACAGGCAAAATGCTCCCTTTAGGACTTTGTTGCTGTGACATTCTCAGCAGTCATCATAAATCTTTTGCTGCTTTTCCTCCCCTCACCTTCCTGTTCTTCAAAAACCAGCACAGCCCATTATTCCGCAGCCTTCACAAACACCTCTCCCAGACATTTACAGGGCAATATTTAGCAGTGGGAAGTTGCTTCCTTGGCAAGTTTTCACACTGCTAAATGAGAATTGTTGCAGGAAGGTAATGTTTCTCCCACTGGGTTAACACCCTTCCCCTCAACTGTGCATAGAGGGGCCCAAAGCCAAGTCTTGGATACTCTGAGTACCGAGAGGTCAGGGAAAAGCTATTGCAAGGCATAAATGTTGGGTTTCATGCACAGAAGATTCCAGTTAGGCTCAATGCAGAGTGTGTCCAGGCAGGATAGGCCCTGGTGCCAAGCTCTATGCATCCTTAGAGAACAGCTGCCCATGGAACTGACCAAAGGAAAGTGGCAACAGTACACAGAAATAAATACTAAGCTGTAAATCAGAAAGCAAAACTCAGATCTTAACTTTCTGTGTGGAGTCACAAAAGTGGGTAGCAAAGCTGTCCTCTGGTTAACACTGACACTCCTGCTTTCAGTTCAGCGTGGTGACTCCAGATTGGCACCAGCATTGCTGAAAACACCAACAACCCAGCAACCCCTGCCTCAGCCAAGGCTGCTAGTTAATCAGAACAGGGGCAGCACATTTTGGGCAACAGACTTCCAAGGGCTTTTGCCATTGTTCCTTAGCCAGCATTGATCAGAGAACTAAAAAGGGATGCCAAGTCCTCAAAAGATTTTAGTGTGAGCGATGCAGACCACATGTGCTGAATAGTAAACAGCTCTTGAGATCAGTATAAAAAGGTCTTTATAGTCCGAGCAAACAAAGGTAAATGCCAGAATCTAAATGAATCAAAACTCTCCAAAAGCCTGGGGCTACCAAGATTTCAGAGCTGAAAGTGTAGCCTTGTTTGTTTCTTAGAAAGACCTGAAGCACATCACATTATCAAGAGGTGACCCTGTCCTATTCCCAGCAAGGCAGCAATATCCTTTTACTCTCTTCTCATTCCAAGCACCCATCTGAGCAAAGTTAGTCCATGATATTGCTTGAGCCTCCTATCAAAGCTACATGTAGTTCATTACTTTGTAAGGGGGCAGCCAGCAGAGAGGAATATTATCAATAAAACAAATACCATTTACACCATTTACTGAACAAGGTTATATGGAATCCAGTAATCCAGTTTAAGCCACATCATCAAAAACAGAGTCCTAACAGAGGGAAAGCTTTGAAATACTTTGCTTTTCTGCTTTAAAGACATGTGTGCAAAAACCAAGCTGAAGGAAGGAGGGTTGTTACATTTAGGGGCCACAATTCTGAGGACCAAGTGAAAGCACATGGGCTGGAAAGGACTCCAATTTAGCCACCAAGAAAGGACTGGTGCTGCTGTGTCCATGCTGAGTACATAGAATTGTTCCACAGAGATCCTTGGCCCCATTTCAAGCATCCTCATAAGCAGATCCCTTCAGATCAGTGAGGCTTTGTGCAGAAGACTGCCTAGAATTTTAACCCAGTTGGGAACTAAGGGCTCCTGCAGGATAAATCCTCAGGCAAACGTCCCACTTGGCCCCAGGACACACTGCCTCTGTGAAGCCTGCAGCTCTGAGGTTAGACAGATTGGGTTTATTTAAACTAAAGTTTTGGCTGCTGCAGCATAAACTACTACTGCTCATGCAGTCCTCGGGCTGTGTAGGGCTGCTCCCCCCACTTCAGCACAACTGCTGTTGGGCTGCCAGCAGCTGCTGCTCTGAGTCCTCTGAGCACATTCCCTCTCTGCAGATGGCTCTGCAGCACCACTGGCAAGGAGCAGGATGAAATGCAGTCTGCCTGCCTCCTCCCAGCCCAAGCCCCTCCTTCTCTGGCCCACTGCTCTCAGTCTTTCCCATCTCAGTTGTTTTCCCCGTGCACTAACCAGCTCTGCCTCACTGAATTCAGTGACACTGCTCTCGGTTTACCCCAGTGTGAGCATACACAGGCAATCTGTGCAGCAAGTCCCTACAGCCCTGGCAAAGCAGAACTCCATCTGGAGTGTCCATCTTGGCTGCCTTCAGCTCTGGAGGAGCAGGGAGTGACAACAAACCTGTGCAAAGGAGAATGAAAAGGCAGCTGAATATCACCCCCTCTAGCTACCACACGGGTCAGGTCAGTAGCCAGCACAGCTGCCCTGTAGCACTGGTTTCTGTTTTATTTTAGGTCATTCAGGAAATTCCCTGAAGAATCCTATCCAGTCTGTACCAACGAACCTGGTTTACGTGGGCAGGGTCAGCCCAAATCAGGTGCAGAACGAGGCACAGAACACTGCATTTTTCAATGTCAGTAGAGAGGCTGTAAAAGGTGTTTTGAGATTTGAGATGCTTTGACACTTGAAGCTCATCTCACCTCAGACAACCCACACTGGTACCACATTGAGAATGTGGACAGAAGGCCCATGTCCCTTTCTCCCCCAAATCCTTAACAAATACACAAACTATGACAGAGTCTACAAATAAGGAAAGCTTGTAAAGCAGCTCCAACACTTCAGTTCTTTTATGGCCCTATGGGTAAACAGAAAAAGTATGGTTCATGTTGAGCCTCTTTCTTCCCCTCCCTTAAAAAATTCTTTCCAGTGCTGTTTTACGGGTTTGCACAGTCTTGCAATGAACAGACACCCCACAGCAAGCCAGGCATTTAGAAAACACACCAAGCTACCCTGAAGTAAATTACTGACTTAACAGCCAGGCACCTACAGGTATAATTGGGTTTCATTTGAAGAACAAATTAAAGCAATGTGCATATTAGCTCTGAGTCTGCAAGGGGCAGAAAAAGGCAGAGTCTGGAAACTTTCCAAAATGCCCAAGATTAAACAAACCCTGCCAGAACAGCTCCCAAAAGACAGCAGGCACTCCAAGGACCAGCTCCCAGGGAGAACCAGACACACACCCAGCCACATCTGCATGCAGGCTCCCATCAGAGGAGCAGAAGAAGGCTGCCTTTGAACCATAAACTGAAAAGCAGGGGGACAGATGGGTTGACAAGAACACTGATGGGCACACAAAAGGGCAGGGTGAGCAGTTGGATACTGCAATTATTAGGTCATAATGCTCCACACTCTTCTCCAAAAGTCCAGAAGCAGCCATACAGACCTCCCTCTCCAAGTATCATCTCTAGCACTTCAGTGTATTTTAGGGCTTTACTAATACCTACAACTTTTAACAAATTGTAATTTACGTGCTACCAAAGACTGAAGTATCACCAAAAGTTTCTCACAACAAAGTACTCCACCACAGTGACACCACCTCTCAGTCAGTTTCCTCCACTATACAGCTCTTCCCATTGCAAGAATACTTGAGTAGAGCAAGAGTCTATTCAGGATGTCTCTACAATGGGAAAGGACCAGTTTTCCTTATTGTCTTAGCCTCCTCCACCCACACCTCTTCTGCTTGCCATCTTTATGCTGCTGCCAAAGAGAGCAAAGGATGAAAACAATTAACCAGCTGAAAGGGAAAATAAGTAATAGCCACTGAGGGCTTCAAAGTTAATCAAGGAAGTAATTAATGAAACAGGAAAGAGGAAGGCATTAAGAAAAAGCAAAATGGTAAAAGAGTCAGATGAAAGTAGGGAGAGAGAACTAGAAGCCTCGTAGCAGCTTCAACTCTGGTCTTGGACTTTATCCTCCAGTTATTTTTTTTCCCAACCCTGACCCTGAATGAGCCACTTTCCTTCAAACCTGTTCAATTTTTGAACTCTGTGCACTGTCAGAGTCCAGATCTAACGGTTGCCTTCTCTTCTGACTCAGAAAGCCACTGAAAGTCTCAACACTTGCCTTCCCCAGACAAAACACGTGGATTTCAGCTGTGCAACCCAGTTCTAGTTCAGGCAAGCAGCATTTTTGTCTGGACAGAACTGTTCACAATCCTGCCCTGCAGAGGAAAAGGACTTGGATGACTGTGCTGAAGAAGGGCACAGTCAGACCTTTGGAGAAGGGGAGCAACTTGACATGAAATCCTGCTGGAGCAGTGCAGAGGGAGGCCTGGCTGGTGTCAGTTCAGAACATGAGACTGTAATAATATTTGCCCTTGGTTCAACTTCATATACTACATACAAAAGTCTCTGTTCAAATAAAGGAATGGCCAGGGAGACATGGACTGAGAAGAGCCAAGAAACTCAAAGCAAAGTCCCGGTTCTCTTTGTCTGGAAATCTAACTGTTTTGGAAAGAAACAAAAACACACCAAAGGTAGACAAGGAAAGTTCAGGACAGATTCCTTGTGAATTTTCTTGGTTTTCCTTGATGATATTTAAGGAGAGAGCAAGCATATGTGTGTTCCACAGAAAGGGCTCAAAATACGCCCTCTTTTACCTCATTCAGGGAACCACTTGGGCTCTCAGAGCAGCCTTGGTTTCCTGGATAAATAAATCGTAGTGTTTTTTTCACAGCCTGCAGGGTGGGAAGGAAAGACCCAGCAGTCAGGTAATCTAGGCCTTGCACTGCCCCAGTTTTGACCTAGGACAAGCCACTTGCCCACATGCTCAGGAACAGTCCTGAGGGGACACATACCACTACTTTTGCAGTCACCCAGACCAGAACACCTTCACCATCTCCCTGATCTACTTTTGCCCCATAACTTGCAAAGGTTGCTATTCAGCATATTGAATGCCAGGGCCTTTAATGGTACCTGATCCCTTGAGAGATGGCTGAGCCTGTACACACCATTAAATATTATTAGGCACTCCATTTGGTCATATGAATGCAGGTAACCAAAGATTTCTGGGCAACAAACACCACTGCAGCACTGCTGAGGCACTAAATGCAAAACATTTAGGATTTTCCAGTTGACTATGTTTTTCCAAACATGTTTGAGAAGGTCCAGGCAGGCTTACCTGCCCCAGACACTACCTCTTTCTGTTTGAGGTGTATTTACCCAGATGGCAGGTGTTTTATATTTCAAAAAACATTCATTGAGTAGGAAAACATTTGTACAGGCAGGTTCACCTCAGAGGACTTATTTGCTTTCTCCCTGTTTGGTGGGAACAAAGAGCCTTGCACCTAGCCCTGGAGTCACTCACTAGCTGACCCTGTCTACACGTGAGGCCACGCAGAGCCAGGGCACTGAAGGCAGACAGCTGCCAGCTCCAGGGTGGCAGAGTGCCCAGCATTTGGCACTGCAGGGTTGACACTATGGATACCTTGCCTAACAATCCAGATATGACTTAGATATGCACACAAGAAGCAGCAGCTGTAGCTGCTTGTATGGTTTATTTTACTTTTAATGGTAAAAGAAAGGTCCTCAGCCCTCTGGCCTCCTAGAGGGAGGCAGGTAACCCAGGTCAGCTGCAGCAATCCAACAAACTTAGCAGTGTATCACTGACCATCCCACAAAGCACCAGCTCTGCCAGACTCCTCCAGACACCTGCTGCTCACCTCAGATAAGAAGAAGAAAGGACCAGCCTTAAAACTGGCAGAGCCTGAAGCAGACCCGGCCAGGAAAGCAAGTAAAGCCTTGAAGGTACTATGTCCTAAAACACTGCAGTTATTCACAATAATTCCCTTACTAACAGGACATCTTCTGCATAAAGATTTGTCAGGGAGCACCAAAGGTCTACTGCTCCCCTCCAGGACAGGGAGACAAACATCAAGCAGAGTAACAAGGTAGTAAGTGCCAGGCCTGTGCCAACCAGCCCCAGCCCCACAATACCTGAGTGGAGGGAGCACGGCAGATGCAGAGATGGCAGCTGAATCCACAGACAAGTCCATGCTGATGGGGCAGCTCTGAGGTCCAGCTAGGAACACAGGTCAGACACAGTCCAGTCATCACCAAGCAAGTCCACAATGGCAAGGAACATCCAAGACCAAAAACAGAGTCAACAATTCAGGGGCCACATCAGCAAGGTCCACTGGTGGGCACCAGCACAAACCCCTCCAGCACAACTCAAGGAGCAGGTAGCACCTCGGGTCCGAGTTTAAATGGAGTCAGGGGGCCAATAGGCAGAGTGTGGGTGGAGGCCCCAGGTGAGACAGGTTAGGCCATTAAGGACAGTTGATGCACTCGGGGCTAATGAAGCCTGGCTGCAGCACCTGGGAGCAGGGACAGCAGTGGAACAGGAGGAAAAACACAGATTGCAACCCTCATGATGGCAGTTTATGCTATAAGTAACTGAAGGGGGTTTTGTTATGGGAAGACCTATGAAAAAGATTGTCTTATGTGAAGGATTATTTTTTTACATGACTTAATCCTGCTCTCTGCTAAAGTGTGCTGTAAAGGAGCAGGATGTTTCCTGTTATACAACTGGAAAAAATGAGACACAGAGAAGCTTCAGTGACCCAGCTAGTCCAGTCACCTGAGGGATCCCAGTCTAGTGCTCTGTTACATCATGTTGTCTTTAATTTTATTTACACACTACTCTCCATTCTCATAAGTCAAGATGTGGGACCTAAAATTACCCCTATGTTTGCTGAAGTTTGGAAATGGGAAGCAAGCCCTGTCACTCTAGCCTATGTGTAAAGAGCCAACTCATTTGTCTTGCCTGTAGCTTTTTTCCTTTTGATCTCGAGAGCTTTTCACAGTTCAGTTGCTTTCCAGAGATGACTTGTTGCAGTTTGCTTTGGTTTGAACTGAGCTTTGAAACTAGGGACCAGGATGCACCACAATTCTGCACAAGATCTCGAGGAAACAGCAGGGTAATTTATGAGACAAACTACCAGCCTTCAAAGGATAACATCTTTTCAGCAGAAGTCCCTCTTCTTCAAAGGCAAAATTGCCTTTGCCTTGTGAACTTGCATTTCTATATATATACATATAACAAATATTTATTCTACACCCACCATGTCTATGGCACGGTGTGTGTGTGTATAAAGGCCAAATGAAAGCAATTGCCCTCCGAGTGTTGGTAGAGATGCTGTCTGAAGGTGACTGCTCCCAACCCCTCTGCAGTTTAAAGAGGGATTGTAACGTGCCCTGTGGAAGCAGCCAGCGAGGGCTGGCCTCCCACTGGGCAGGCTGGAGCAGGAGCAGACAGCATGCCAGCATCTGACAGAGCAATGGAACCTGTGGGGATGATCTGGCAGCAAGGAGTCTGCAGGGGAAACAAATTCAAGCAGACAATTAGAAAGACACAAAGAGCCTGGGAATGGCCTGGATGTCCATTGCAATGATTCCAGCCCCATCCTTCCCTCTGCATGTTCCCTGGAACAACTCCATCTTTTCGTAAGGCAAGCTGCATCTTTACACAAAGTGCCTTCTTCTGAGTGCTAGGACAATGAAAGTGGATCACAGGTCTTGCTGGAATTAGTCCTAAGATGGAAACTCAGCCATTCTGGAGCACAGATGGGGTCAGGTCAGGTTTTTCCCTACAAACAGGGGAAGCCATGTGGTTTTCGTATAATTTAGAACGTTTTCTTACAGAATGAAGATTGATTAGATGCCTGGAGTTCCCCAGAAACAATGTTGATAGTGTTAGCAGCCTGCACACCACAAGAACCCATTCATAAAAAAAAAAATCCTCATTTTTAAATTTATTTTTTTCTAACTTTATGTTCTTGGAAAAAAGAAGCTTATTGAGTAACTATCAGAGTTCCTCTTTCATCACCTTGTCATAAATCCCACAGGCTCTGAATTCCTTTAACAATCTCTCAGTTAAATTGTGACCTGCCTATTCTAATAAATAAACCTTTTTTTATTATTATTCCTCTCAAAAAAAGAGCTGGAAACAGCCAAGGAGTTGCTCCCCCTTGCCCCTGCTCTGAGTTCTGCTAATTGAGACATCAAAGCAGATGGAAAATCAAGGTTGTGTCTGTACAGTCCCTGGGCATTAACCTACCTCGACCATTTTCAAACAGGGCAATTAACTTTTGCCTACTCAGATCCCCCTCTGATGTTTCAGCCACACATTATATTCTTCTGTGATTATTTATGTGAATGATGAAACAGCTGCTGCCTTTCACCCTGAGGTGGCTGTTGCCTGAGGGCAGGTGATGGTTCCCTGGGTGTATTTTGTGCTAACTGACATCCCAACCCAGTTCCAAACCAAAAACATGCTGCTGCTATCAGGTGTGGAGACCTTTTAATCATCTTCACAACTGCACTCACAGTGCAAATTGTCAAGGCTGGAGATGATATTGCTGTTATGGGTAAATTAATGAAAGAACAGCCTAAAATTCATAGACCATGAGAGTGCACTTGAAAAATGATCCTGGGGCAGAGAGGAAGCTGTTTCACCTTGACTCCATTGGGTGGGTGTTTTGCTCCCTTATGGAGCCCTGCAGATAATTCAAAGATTTCAAAGAAACACAGGAATGTCTGCACAATGGCTATTCTGTGCTCTGCATTTGCCCCATCCTAAAATGACCTAAATCAGAAAGCTCAACCATGGAGCAATATTTAATTCACACTGAGCCCTGTGGATATAAACATTTCACTTACATCCTGGGAAAAGATAGTGCCAAGCACCCCCCAGGGGCCACCAAGGGTCCTCATCACTTTTGTAGCTGGTTGGACAGGGTAACATATGTGTGCCCATGTTATATGGAGCAAACAGGATGCATAAATTAATGTTGCCCTTAGGCAAGAACAAATCAGGTGGTGCTTGTTTTCTCCCTAATTTGCTGGCATTGTTGTTCTGCTGGTAAGTAACCCCAGTGAAGCCCCCTGGCACATTTTCACTCGTATTTAGCTCAGGCCTCTGAACACTGAACATTCAGGAAGAGAGACTGAAATGGGACCAGGCTTCAATGAAAAGCTGGCCCCTAACACACACACATTGAACTGCTCTATTCAGTGAACACATGATTGTGCTTAGGACAATATGCTGCTCCCAAAAAGGGTTTCCAGGTTTCCTTGTAGAGGGGATGGTGGCAAAGTGCCAGTGACAGACACAGCTCATAAGCCCCATTTCTCCACAGTTTCTGCCTCTCCCTGTCAGACAGGACAGTCCCATTAAGGCAGATGAAAAATACAGCCCTAGAATAACTGGATGTAACCTATCCCCGATTTAGAGGACCTGGGTTGACTGCTGTAGGTTCAGGGAATGTCAGAGGTAAAGGGCAGAAATCTGCAGCTTTCCCTCCTGAGGTGATGAGTCATTCACATCCCTGGCCGATGCAGAGTGGAGGTGTGACATGCCACCAACCCTGAACGTGCCCCTGCTGCCCTTCAGCAGGGGTAATTCACAGTAAGCCACAGGACATCTGAGCAGAGATCCTGATTCAGCCAAGCACGTTCAGTGTGTTCCTCAGTTCTTCAGTGTCAGGGAACAGTGCGTGATGCTCCCTGCAATGTATGACCACATGACCATCTGGCCCAGCTCCTGCTTTTAGACTTAGCCTGTTTGTCCATCCAGTGGATGATTAGAAGTGACCCTTACTTCTGGCAGAAGTCCCTCAAAACCACGCTCTGTCAGGACCCCAATTCTCCTCCTCCACCCCACCTTCTGGGGGGTTGGCTCACATTCAACCTTGTTGCTAAGACCCAGCAAATTTTGCTGGGTATCCAAGTCCTGGAGGAAGAGCCCAGCCATCATACTCAGCTTGGGAGGCACAGACCAGCAACAGAGCTTCTCTCCAAGGCTTCCTGGCAGGCTCTGACTTGGAGGAGATGGAGGGAAAGAAGAAATTTGAAAACACCCTTTCCCCTTTCAGAGCAGTGTGCTGGAAATTGTTCTGCCTGCCAGCTCCTGCGGTGGAGTTGCCAGGCAGTAGTACTGCTCTGCAGGCCAGGATCAACAAACTACACATTTGTATTCTCACCAGGGCCAGCATTATTACTGCCACAACTTAACACCCTGAAACAGGGACTGCTGCAGCTCTGAGAGCTGTCTTGGGAATCAGGAGAATCGCCGTAACCAGTTGATGAAGGACCCACGGAAAAGAGCAGTGGCTGTAAACCTTGAGGGTAGGGCAAACTCCTTCCTGTTGTGGAGACAAAACAAAATGTCTGGTGCCCAGATGGATGGAAAAAGATGCGTAGGAAGGAAATGGAGCAACTCATTGAAGATGGAGCCCCTTGGATGGACTGCCTGGTGGCTTGACCACAGCCACCAGCATTGCTTCAGCCCGATGCTATCACTAGCACTGTGGGAATTAGGACTGGCATCCACCAGTCTGTTGGCATAAGCAAACTCAGTGCCACCTGAAAAGGGGCTCTAACTTTCTTCATCTCCCTCATGCCCTTGTCTCTCTATCTCTGCCTACATATCCTGACATAACACCACCACTTCTTCACTGTGTCCTCCCAGACCTCATTGCCAAGCATGCTGCTTCTTCACTGCAATTGTCTTTTTTCAGAAGAGCAATCACACAGAAAGTGACCCTGGGAAGGGTCCATAGAAACAAAATCCCTGCAATTTTCTGCACACACATTTTCCCAATTGAATCAAAGATGCATTAGACCATGAAAAATAGCATAAATTTGACTACGTCTACTACATCAAGACTATTAAATACACATTATGCAAATAAGAATTATTGTTTGGTTTGAATCCAAACAGTGTTGCAGAAAATGTGGCCACTCATACAACCTCAGCAAGTGACCAGTTACTTGTGTTCAGCCAAGTATTCATCAGCCAGCAAGCAGTACCAGACACAAATGAACTCTTGTGGCAATAGAAATTAAAGGGAGATGCTGGAAAGGTTTTGCTTTTTCCACATGCAGATGTGACTCAGGTCATGGCAGAGAGCTGGAGCAGGCTCCAGGTGAAAGGGTTTAGACATGGCAATTACAGCATGAGATTCACTGTCAGTGTTTCAGAGCAGTGCCTTCCCAGTGCACAGGGATGGGCAGGGTGAATGAGAGGATAGTGAGTCACTGTGACCAAGGGTTTTCTTCTCACTCTTGATTCTTATGAACTTCTCACAATATGAACAGGATACAAACAAGGAAAAGTGCAAGATCTGTGCTTTGAGCAGTTCTTATTCTCTTCTTGGACAGCCCCTTTTGCCGGCCCCCAAAACTACTGCGTCAGACAAATTGCATCATGGAGGGACCTCTCCATTTCCTAGGACTGATGATGACAGTCTTACACATTCCAGAAGCTATTGCTGCTGAAAAACTTCTTGAAGAGAAAACCAGATCATCTCTTGAGGCAACATCTTCCATCTGAACCTTCTGGGGTTGATGTTTCAAAGGGAAGTTCCTCATGAAGAGCTCTTAACATTGAACTTGTAGGTCATCATCTTCTCCCCTGTTTATTTCAACAAACACCTAAAGATTCTCTGGCCACAGAGGAGACCAAATCACCTCATCACCTCTCTGACAAGCCTGTACCGATGCACCATCATGGTGACTGAAAAGCTCTGGATGGCTCCAAATCAGGATTTATTTTTAGGTTTCCAGACTGTGCATGCTCCTGCCAAAAGAGCCTGGTCCAAAGTTTATTCAAGTCCACGATAAAAATGTCTAATGGCGTGAATGACCTTTGGATCAGCTCCAAAGACTGTGCACTGATATTAGCACTGGGGCTGGCTGGGGATTCCCTTTGGGAAGGCTGCCCAGGAAAGAGGCAGTTTTCACAAAACTGAAATTTTCAGGGAGAAAAACATCCTGATTTTGAACCCTCTTTACTTTCACAATAAGGAAATAAAAATACACTTCTTTTTTTTTTCAATTAAGAAAAGTCAAGAAGCAGCATTTTCTTCAGGGCCAGCTGGAACAAAATCAGAAACTATGTTTTGGTTTGAATGTGTTCAATAAACCATTAAACCCTCATTTTCCTATAAGTACATGGCCTCACTGGGCTGTGGTTTAGATGTCTCATCTTTCCTGCAGGCTGTTTCCTCAAGGACTCCATCTGCCATGGTGCAGAGTGGACTCTAAGGTCTGTGAGACATGACTGCAGCTACACATTGTCCCTTAAAAAAATACAGGTATTAAGTTACTGGATTAGAGCTGCTAGAAAGAAATATAATTCAAGGCTGATGCTCAAGATTGAAAAGCTGTAAACCAAAGCTTTTAGGGTTAAGTGAACAAATTAAAGTGAAACACTACAATTTGGAGCATACCAAAACCTTTTGATCAAAAAATAGAGAAAAACTCATTTCCCTCTGCAACCCAAGGATTTTTGAAATTTCATTCCATGAAAAAGTTGGAAACACTGGTGCTTCTTGACAGCCAGAAACTAAGATTTCAAGGGAGCAAACCTCTGTTTCACAGCACTGCAGTTAGTAAGAAGGCAAGAAAAGTGAGGAAGGAAGGACATATGAGAAGCTTACTGCTCTGTAGCTGAAAACATCTGCAGAAAAGAGCACCAAATATCCATGCCCTCGCAGCAACTGTCTGCCTTCCTATTTCCAGGATCCTTTCCCATCATAACAGGTAATTCCTCAGGGAGGCCAGAATAGAGAATCCCAGCTCATGAGAGAGAGTTTGAGTAACTGTTTCCCTGGATGCCCCAGCTCACCACGGCAAGAACACATCTCTAGGGCTTTGTAGGCTCTCTCAGATCTAATTTGAGCTTCACTGCATCACTCTCTTCCCTGGAGTTGTTCATGGTTCAAGGGAGGCCAGAATTCATTCCTGTCTCACTCGCCACCCAGCTGACAGGGAGTGTGAAAGTGAAGTGGCATGTGGAGCAAGCACTGGGAAAATCACCTTTTGATCTCATTGAAGGTGGTCCTCAAACCGGGTCATGCTTGAGAGAACTGGCAGGGAAAATAAGGAGAGGCTGGGTTGCAGCTGTCTGTGTTGGGGCAGTCTCCAGTTCAGAAGAATATTTGCCTTTCTCTCACTGTCAATTTTAGAGCCTTTATAAATACCACACCTAAATAAAATGGAATAAAATAAATGATCCTCTTCAGGCACCCCACGCCCTTCAGTCACCCTCCCTAAGAACATCCAAGGGCTAGAGGAGTACATGTGGGCAGGAACTATTGTTGAAAATAACCAGTCTAGAGAGGAAAACAATTTACCCTAGGTCTGGAGCAAGGATGAGGTTCCATTTCCTTCTGAGAAGCAAGTGAACAATGCCAACCCAGAGCCTGCTGAGCAGTCATCAGTGACTTGCACAGCACAGCCTGCAACCTGCAGCAGCACACAGGGAGTCAGGACACAGTGTGGGGGAGCAACCAGCTCCTTCCCTGTCACTTATCCCATGACAATATCTCACAAGCATCCCATCCCATCCTCTCTGCTAAGTCTGTCTCTTCACATGCACAATTCTGTTTTGGCATAAAGCACAAAACTTAATTTGCTGCTTATCTGGCAAGATGCCTTTGTACTGTGAATACTCATGGGCCCCAGAACAGATTGAGGGCTATTCCCTGGGGTCTTATACTCAGAAAGATACTTGCCAATTCCCAGCAGGTCCAAACATTTAGCTGCATTTTCTGAAGAAAACCAAAGATGAGATGCAAGATAGTTGCAGCCCTAATTATCTCTGAACCAAGTGTGGTTCAAAACACAGAAGATAATGCCATTCACCTTCAAACTGGACCATGCAATCTGTAAATGTCAGCTGTAAATATAGTCCCTGGTACTATACAGTGTGGTATTTATAGTGCCTTTTTATTATTGCTGTTATTATTGTTATTATTTTCCTTTTTATCTGGGGACTCAGCATTTGGGGACTGTGGCAGGAGAGGTCTGTACATCTGGAAAGCGTCAGATTTAACGCCCGAAGTCATCAGCCCAGGTCAGCTAAAAGTACATGTTTGCTTCCAGCAGCAGCTGTGCAAACTCCTGTTGCCTTGGTTGTGCAGGGCTTATGTAAAGATTCCTCAAAGACAGTGCCCTCTTTGTGAGCCCATAGCTCCACTGATCCCTGGCAATTCCAGCCCCAGTTTCAAAAAGAAACGGGCCTAAAATGGCACTCCCACCGCAAACAGATGTATTTCAGCCTCTGTCTAAGGCAGCATTCATTTCATCATGAAAAGGAAAACATCATAATTTAGGGTCACACGTCTCCTGCCTGTCAGTCAGGCACTGCCAGCTATTTTTACAGCATCCCAGGGTGTTGTGGCAGTCCAGAGAACAAGTGACACACCTTTCCAGGGACTGTTCAGAATGATGCCGCTCCATGAGAAGCTCTGAGCCCCAAGCTTTGGGTTTGTCCCTGATTTTTAACTTGAGCAGGTTTGAAATAAAATCTGTCTGTATTGCACATTGGTTTTCTTTGCATCCCACTGCTTCGTGGACTTGCCCTGCACACTGTAAAATCTGTATTGCAGGCTCAGTGTTAGAACTCTCCTCATGGTGCTGTGGCATGTGGGTGGAGCAGGCTTACCATGAGAACAAGCTCTCTCACAGCAGTGGCCAACAGCTGAACAAAACTATACCTACTGTAAGAGAAGCCAAATTTCTTTGACTTCAGGAGCTGTCAGTCGCTTCTGTTTTACACTGGGATTGAATCTGGCCGATTTATTTAACCTAATAAACAGAATTATAATTAAAAATAATCCAGTAAAACTCCTGGGCATCTGAAAGAGGCACAGAGAGCCTACAGAAAACAATCCCAAGCATCCCTGCTTTGTAGCCTAATATTATATCTGCAATGCAAACAGAACACCTCCATATTTACAGTTTGGGGGGAGTTTTGATCATGTAATAGCTTTAGGGTTCAGGCCACTGCTAATTAAAGTCACCAAGAGTCTTTGCATGGACTTTAATGAGCTCCGAAACAAGACTGGAACATATAGCATTTTACCAAGAATTCAAAGTGGAAAAAACCCAACTCTGGTAAAGCTCTTACTTTGGTCTTTCTGAAAGTTCAGTGCCTGAAGGGACTGTGCTGCTTTTGCTGTGCAGTTTCAGCCTCCACGGGCAAAAAGCCCTGCTGAGCCCCTCCTGACAGAGCCAGAGTTCCTCATGCAGAAAAGTCCACTGGCAGATTTCATTACAGTAATTGTGTGACAGTTAATAGTACACTGGAAAGAAAGTGGGCAAGAAAACACAAGGGAGCAAAATCCAGATGATCAATCATCCTTTTCCCTGACACTGTCTGTACGTGGGTTGTTTTCACCGGGAATATACAGCTAATAATTGCCCAGATTCCTTGTTTTTAAAACATCATTTCTATGGCAAATGCCATTAGTTACTGTACCGTGGTGATTTAAAGCTGAAAACCTACTGTGACCTGAATCAAAAGACAGATTAACTTATCTGCTTTAACAAGGAGTTGCTTGAAGTCTTATAGGAAACACTGCATGAACTTACTTTTCATATGGCCAGTAATTGCTTTTCCTGTTACTTTTCTATGAGAGAAATACAAAAGGAAATGGGAGCTGGGTGCATAGTGGGGAGCAGGTTGTAGTGCTTTAAACTGCAGGTCATCAATTCAGGGTAATTTAGCTGATGACTCCAGTGGTCTCAGTTCAGCTGTCAGGGGACAGGTGACCACACCTGGCCATCTACCAATGCTGAAACCTTGATGGCAATTCAGTAAATGCAGAGAGCTTTGCCTGCCCTGCTTGCCCAAGCCTGGATCCTGTGCCGGGTCTATTGGCTCAGCCCCATGTGTTAAGCAGCTGAAACAGCACGGGCAGAACCTGACAGGAGGTGCCCAGGTCAGTCCCTCTGAGCATCACACAGAGGTCAGGCTCTCTCTGTCTCTGATTATTACAGAAGTCAGAATAGGCAGAGTAGATTCCCAGTGATACAGGGTTACCCCTGGATAGCCACAGAGGGGGGCTGTGTGTGAGGGATCTGTTAAGAACTTGCTGATGGGGATTAACAAGGAAACTTTTCAGCCAAGTGACCTCTAACAGTGAATGTACTGAGCTCCAGCACCTATGGAGCCAGAAAGGCTCCATTCTGAGCTCCCATTCTTCCACTAGGAGAGACACTCAAATCATGAAGCAACTAGTTTTCAGTGGGATATTAGCTTAGACATGGGAACCAAAGACTTTTAATTTGAAGTTAGGACAGTGAGTTCTGACTGGATTTTTTTCCCCATTTGTGGCTCTCAGCAGCGATGCAGCTCCTGTACAGTGAATTTAAGCTGACTAGAATTGCTTTTCTTGGTTTCCTTCCACAAGTGACAGGTTGACAGCTACTGCTCTTGGAAGGAGACGGCCTTCCAATCCTCAGGTCACCATATGGTGCCAAATAATTTCTTTCATGTCACACCTGATTTAGAGCAAGAGGAAATGGAGCTAAGAGACTATCTCCCCCATTGTCCATCACGTGTCACTGTGTCATGCCCTGTTTTCAACATGCCCCATCTCAACAGGCAATTTGAGAGCTGTGGTTGTCCTTCCAAGCTTTATAAATGTGCTAAATGGAGTGGATAGCTGGAGAAGAAATGTGCCGTTGACTGTTAGATGTTACAGGAGGGAATACTGTGTCGTAAATCAAAGAGACACAACACTATCACAACAGGGTAGCCAAGAATAGGAACTATAAGAGTTCTTATAATGACACCTATTTGTTGAGTCAAGAATTTCATCTGTAAGCTGTTCACTGAGGCTTTACATCCCTGCTCTGGTCCTGCATCCTAAATGATCACTTACCAAAAAAAAAATCTGAAAAAAATGTTTTTTGTTTTTCTTGGAGAGAGTTATCCTCAGTTATCCATGCTTCTTTCATTAAAAAAAAAAATCAAGAAAATCTTAGGCTGTGAAACACTTTCTTTTTTTAAAGAGTTTTTAATTCTTCAGAGAACTTTTTGGTGTGCTCTTATTTTTTATATCCTGCCACTGCCTTCCAAAGAGGCAGCCCGTTTGGCCTCTGCTAGCACTGGGCAAAGCCTCAGTTCTTCATTTTTGATGCCCTATTCAAATCCTGCCACAGTCCCTCCACGCACCAGTTTGGTGCAAGAACAGGCCCATTGGGGTTGCAAAGCATTCCCTGCAAGCGGGCAGAAGGGCCATGTAAAAATCAAATCCACATGACTGTAGTTACAGGCAACCAAAGAGAAGGTTACTCTTCCAAGAAAAACTTTTCCATGTAAAAGAATTCTTAATCTCCCCTTTGACTGTCATTGTTGAAATGATGGCTTTGCAGGCTTGAAATTTAAGACCCTATCGGCGTCTTTTCTGTTAGCTGTGATTTATGAATGGTTTTGCTGTTGATTATCCTCCAAGATTACAGCACAGCAGCCCTGACAGACAAGCAGAGGAAATTTCACAGGGTAACAGGCATCTCCTTCTCCAGGCCAGTGAGGCAGGGAGGTGTGTTTGGACTCCAGTATGTAACAATATCAGCAAATGCCGACTGGACCCCACAGGTAATCGAATACTCATCATGGAATGCCCTACTCAAAGGCAAGCAGGGTCAGCAGAAGTTTTGAGGATGATTTTTTGGTGCTTCAGATCCTTTGATCATTCTGTACTACAGCATTCATTTGGGTTTTTTTGCCTTGATCGTGGCACAAACTGTACAAACTGCAGTCAAATGTGAGAAGGCAGCATTTTCATGTATGTTCTCCAAAGATTGTCCTTCTTTACCACAGTTGCAAAGTCCACTGTCTTGTCTGGGAGATGCACTGTCTTTATTCAGGCTATTCAAAGGAAATTTGCTTCCTTTGATTTATTGCCAAGAGCAGGCACTCCTGACCCCAGAAGAGGAGATTTTTGTGCTTTTTATTCCCATTTCCTGCTAGACAGTTTGTTCCAAGTCACTGCTAGGAGGGTTGTTTGTCTGGTGAGGGTAGCAGGGACAGAGCAGGTGCAGCCAGGACTTGAGGGGGCTGTGGCCTTCACTGGAGCAGACAGCCAAGACTTAGTGTCCAGGTTGAAAACATTTCTGATGTGGGGGCTGCCTAAAAATAAATGAGTAGACCTTAGGCGGTGATTTTATCTCTTGATAAATGGCCTCTGCTTTTCAGGCAAAAAGGTTCCTTTGATTTGAACTCTGCCATACTGCCCTGCAAAATGAATGATCATTGTGGTTTCCAGGTCTAGCACTATGAATGTGCTTCCTGCTCTTTGTATCACATCTGGACCTGTGCAGGGAGCAGCTGGATGCCACCCTCATGCTTTGGATCATTTTGGGTTAAGGTGAACAACTCCATGGTGAGCCAGGCAAGGGTGGTCTGGACCTGACATACCTGGGTCCTGCTCTTTGGTCACACTCCCTTCAGTGATGCTGCTGCTTCGGTGCCTTTCAACACTATTGTTGGGAACACATGGCAGAGAGGGAAGGCTGCACTTCTTTGGAGGGAACCAGAGAGCACAGTTACATCCAGCCGTGGCCCGAGCCGTTCTTACTGGGACTGGTTACGCTGTGGGTGTTCTGAAGGATCGGGTTCGACACTGAACCAGAATGGACATTCCTAGCATTCCTCCCATTTTGCCACCCAGCCTGCTTCTGAAAAAGTCCTGATGTAGGTGTTTGTATCCTGTCTCTTTCTTCCCTCACTGTATTTGTCTTTCAAGCCTGGCAGCAGTGGAAGGAAACTTAGCATGTGATGCTGACACTCTGCCATGTCTGTGGGACGGCAGATTCCTAAAGTACTCAAATCTAGCTAAGAGAATAGCTAGGAAAACAGGAGGCAGAGGACTCACAAAAGCATGGAGGGGCTTGAATCCCAATGGATTCAAGAAGTGATAGCAGCTTTTATCCAGAAGCAGGGCTGCTCACAACAGGAAGACTGTCTGTGTTCCTGCCCCCACACTCCCTCTCTCATGACCTCCCACCTGTTTCTGGATGGGACTCGGGGATTGCATTTTATAACAATTAAAAAATCAATTAAAAAGATCAATTGAAACAAAAAGAAGAAGCTGTAAGAAATGTGTGCTTCAGAAAGTCCTCTCTAATCGATGTCAGAACTGCACGTCTGCCTGAGATTAAATCTTAACAGATACAGTCCTGATGGAATTTTCCCTAGTTTTCTGCTACTTGACTCCCCACTCCTTATTTACAGTTGTTTTACACTCAAATTCCCATCTAGGCAGGGTTATTCCTTCAGAGTTAGTGCTGGTAGTGGAGGCCACTGTCCCCCAGCCTGTGCCTTCACACACTGCTGCCCTTGTACCACTGTGTTTGCACCTGTTTGTCTGTACTCAGCTGCTTCAGAAAACTCCCCTCCAGACTTTTCCTTCCTCTTGTCCCACCATACACACAAGGGCCCAGTTTCCCTGCTACCAAGCCAAGACACAGGAATGTACCAGTCCCTAGTGATTCCTTCCAGCAAATTAAGAATTGCTGTACTAAAGAGGGTTTCAGTAAAGCAACATGGCCTCAACTGAAAAAACTTGCATTTGTTGTTTTTCTCCTTCAGTAGGGCACTGTGCAATATTTACATCCTGTTTCACTAGGTCTAATTCTATACTACTCCATATATACACCTGTGTCTGCACACTGTATCCTTCATTCAGGCTGGTTTTCACTGGCCAAGAGCCGGATACTGTGGCTCCAGGAGGACTCTGACCAAAGAACGAGTCATTTCCATCACAGCCACCAGGACAGGAGCATTTCTTACCACCTGCATGCCCTGTGCTTTACACAAGAGAGCTCCAGGTTGTGTGAGCAACCTGCTAATAACTTTAAACAGAATAATAATCATAACAACAACAATAATACCACCATCATATGTGTGTACACATGCACTGCAGAACAACAACAACAACTATAATAACAATTCCATCATAATACATGCACACACATGCCCTGCAGACACCAGAAGCTGTTTTGCCAGTCATAAGTGAAGCCAACATCCCTACCAGTGCTTGGGGATTCTCAGCAGTGCTTAGTGTTTCTGCTGTTTAGAGCTCAGCAACAATGAATAACCACTTCTGAGCTGAACATGTGTTGTACCGAAATCTACATTTAAAAACAATGTATTATTTAACTCCGGGAAACAATTGTATTGCAGTTTCTCAAAACAAGAATCAGAAAAAACACAGTCTCCCTTCAACTGCTCCCCAAGCTAAAATATACCTTTCCAGGACTAAAGGACAGTGCACTCACCCCTGCCCAGTGTCTCTTTGTCCTGCTCCTTTTTCCTCCGTGAAGGAAGGCAGCTTTGAAGACACTCCTTCCCCTTGCACATATGGTCTTGCCAGTTCAGGAGAGGGGCAGGGGAACAGAGCTGCAGGGGAACTGCTGGGCTGAATGCCTGAGTTCACAGTGTTAACTGGCCAGAGAATCCTATTACGTGATAGGTAGCTAGCCAGGGACTAATTTATGGAAATTTTGACCTTTGGTCCCCTTTGACATTTTCAGATCGGCCATAGCCTGTGTGAGACATTAGAGCCCTTACAGTAAGGGGCTCTAAATCAGCCTGTGCAGCTGCTGGAGCCAGCGAGCGGGTCAGAGGTAAGAATTCACTGAGGTTCGTGTGTGGGCTGCTCGGTGCCTGTTTGACATTTACAAATCAGTGACATTCCTCTGCACAGCTCAGTGCATACAAATCACTTCAGTCACTCTGAGGAGGGCCCCTCATTTCAGTCAAAGGTGGATTTGGGCATCCTTGGCCTTTCCTTTTGACTTCAGTAAGAATATGTCTAAACGAATCCAGCTTTACCACCCCCCAGTGGACCTGCTCCCTCGGGACAATGGAGTGTGGGCACTTTTACATTCAACTCAGCCTCCCAGGACTTTGTGCCACCTTCAGGGCTTGGGTGTGAAGCCTTCACCACTCAGTGCAGTACCAGACCCCTCACATTTTCCTCAGTTGCCACAACAGATGTTGTGTTTGTCGGTTCTGTAGCACAAACAGACAGTCTCATTCCACTCGGTGCTGGGCCAACAACTCAGACCAAGAGGAGGTGGACAGTTGGATCTCAACAGTTTCCCATGGAAACCTATTTGCCACGAAAAAAGCTCCACCAGGCTGAGCTGTATGAGTGGGCTTGCCCCAGGTTTCACAGAGTCTAGACTCTGTAGAGGGAAAACATGATGAGAAAAACACAGCCAAGGCTGCGGGCAAGGTACCATTAGCGCCAGCCAATTATTGTGCAATAAGTGACCATATTGGCTTCAGCCTTACCTGTTTGACCACGGCTGCTTCCCTGAAGCATGAGGGGTGATGTGGACTCCACGTTGCCCTGAGGGCTGGCAGGGCCTCTGGCACACACCGCTCGCCCTGCTGGGATTTGGGATGCCCTCCCATGGCATTTATGGTTGTCTTGAACACACAACGGCTGGGATGGGGAGGCTGTGTCCTTGGTTATGGACCAGCAGCTGTGGAGCCAAAGAAAGAGGTGTGAGGGAGTGCAGGAGGGGGTGTGAGGGCAAAAATGAGGGTATGGTGGCACAGAGATCAGGACTACCTTGGCAAAGCCACCCTTCGCCACCTCAGAGTGAGGCGAGGTGATGGCTCTTGTGCGGAGTCTCTTCCCTCGTGCCCACACGACACCGCAGGGCAAGGCTGCTGTGGGGATGTGAGGGGGAAAGAGGGGTGAGAACCAGAACTGAGGGGAAAACCGGGCACGAGTGAGGGAAACACTGGGGCAGCAGTGAGGGGATGAGCGGAGGGAATGGGGGGTGTGTGAGGAAGGCTGGGTGTGTGTGTGAGAGAGGCTGGGTATGTGTGTGAGGGAGGCTGGGTGGGTGAGGAAGGCTCTTC
>WBMV01016874.1:4811781-4837055 GCA_013396655.1 Campylorhamphus procurvoides | reverse complement strand
TGGCTCGGCCGATGCTGGCGCTGCCCCGCGCAGCACCGCGCTCCAGCAGGCTGGTCGGGGCTCAGGGGGCCTCCCCCGGCAACCCTGCCCCTGTCCCTGCCCCTGTCCCTGTCCCTTCCCCTGCCCTCCCTCCGCCGCGGGCGGCCCCGCAGGATTCTCTCCCGCCGCGGCCCCCTCGCTGCCCCCCAGACATGGTAGGTCACCTCCAGCTGCAAGGGATGGACGAGAGCCTGAAGGAGAAGAGCCGGGAAGGCTTGCTGGACAGCCCGGACTCGGGGCTGCCCCCCAGCCCCAGCCCCCCGTTCTACTCGCTGTCGCCCGGGGAGGGCCGGGCGGACCCCCCGGCCCCGGGGCAGCGCCGGGAGCCCAAGGACGGCAGAGTGGTAAGAGCCAGACCCTGTCCCCTCTGGGCAACGGGGGGGAAAGGCTGTGCCAGCCCCGCAGTGGGGCACAGGATGTCCCAGCCCCGCAGTGGGGACAGGGTGTCCCAGCCCCACAGTGGGGCACAGGCAGGAGAGCGGCTGTGCCGGGACACCCCCGGGCCGGGTCCCCCCGCAGTGCCCGGTGTTGGCACCACCGCTGCTGTGCCAGGCGGCGTTTTGGGGTACGCTCACAGGGAGTTGGTTGGCACTTTGGCTGGGCGAACTCGTAGGGAGCGGTGCGGGAGCGAAACCCCAGGTCTGGACCCCAGGTCTGGAACAGGCTCCCCAGCCTGCCTTCGGAACAGACAAGTGTCATTGCTCCTGGGTGACACTGTCCCGCCCGGGGAGGTGCGGGTTGGAGCCGCATCCATCCGGAGCGAGGCAGGGTAGCTCCCAGCCGTCCTGCCCTGGCATCCCACGTGTGCTTTGTGGAGCCACGCTGGCTGAGCCCTGGCTGAAGGAAAGGCAGAACTGCCCATTAAGTGGGGCAGGGAGCTGATCTGTGTCTGGGGAGCTGGGGCAGGGTCTGGGGAAGGCTGTGGCTGCTGCCCTTTGCTGTGGAGCGAAGGGTTTGTGTTCTGATGGCTGGTCAGAGCAGGGGTAGTAGAGGTTTGTAAGCTCAGCTGGCAGAGCTCGGCAGGTTTGGGTCAGCCTGATGTGGTGCCAGCGAAGTGGTTGACTGTGGACTATGATTTGGGTAGATTTATTATGACTATTATTCTGCTTTATTTGTTTATTCCTATCCCTGAGCTGTAAAAACTTTTTAAAACACCAAGTTCAGGGGATAAGCAATGGTGGTGGGGTTTTTTAAAGGATGATGAAAGTTCTACCCTAGGGCTCTTTAAAATTTTTTAAAACATATATAAAAGATGTTTGTAGGTGTATTCAACACAGTTAATTGGCTTCTATATGGAATAAAAACTGAAGCACAAGTCTTTCTATAAGAAAAAATTTACCTACCTATGGATTGGTGACAATTCAAAGCCTTCTTCCCCACAGAGTCATTTTACAATGACTTCTGACACCCTTGTGCACTTTCCCAAGTTCAGTGGCTATTTTAACATATTACTGAAAACTGACTTTTACTCCTGAACATGCCAGAGCCTTCCCTATAAACAACGACTCGTCCGTACCAGGCTACAGTGGGCAGGGTGCAAGGTGTTATTATGAAAATCGAATCTCATATTAATACTGTGGTTCCAAATACGGAGCCTTACCTGCAGGTGCCTGGGCATGTGTGCCATCTTGATGGGACTGTTTATGTTGTACAAAGAGTTAGCCACACTCCTCTGATTTGGCAGGATCGGGCTGTTGCTACGTGCCTGTAAAATAAAATGTGGGAGGAAGGTGAGTGAAGGCTGCTGGACCAGAAAACAGCTGGGGTGGAGGTGTTTGCAGAGCTCTGTAATAGGGATATGACAGTCTCTGTTCCAGGAATATGACAGTTGGCCACCACTCCACCCAAAAAGCCCTTAGATATTGAAGATGAAAGAACAGGAGAAAATTTATTTCAGCTCATGGACTGTTAGGACCGAGAGTTTTAGCGCTTGACTTCTGCAGGGAAAAACTCCCTCATTCCTGTGATCTAAGGCAAAATTAAGTTTTCCAGTTATTTTGATCATAAATCAACATTTTATATATTTCAGAGAAACTCACACTGTAGATGTTTCCAAATTTTGTATCACATTGCAAGGGTAGCCCTGGGCTCCTGCTCTTAGATTATGGGGGAACACTGGGGATATTTTCATGCTTTTAGGAGGTACAGAAGGTTGCAGAGATCCAGACACTGAAACCACTTGGACTGTATTATTTGTAGTGGTGCAGGACTGTGCTCTTTAACTCTGTTTAGTACACTGTAAAATAATGAAGTAAATAGGAACTTTCACTCTATTTGTGCAGAGTTTCACTTCTTGTCATTCCCACCCTGCAAATACTGTACTTGCAGCTGTTATTAAAGCAGGAAAAATACAAAGAGCGTTGCTTGCTTCATACTTCTAAATTGCAGTGTCTAATTAGCTTTAATCTTGCTGTTTAATGAGGACTTGCAGATCTATGAGCAGTTATGCAATCCATGAATGTGCTTCTGTTTAACTCTACTCCTCTGCAGTTCATCAGAGCGTGCAGAATTGGCAAATCAATAATTGCAGCTATTTGCACACCAAGAAATGCCTTTTTAAATTGCCTGTTATATTAGTGTTTGTTTTGCTTATAAACATGACAGAGCCAGGAATGCAGCCTGCACTCTTTGTGTTAGAATACTATAAAACCATATATAAGCTCAGTCACCAATGGCCAAAGTCCTAGCATGTACAGTCACAATAAATTGCTGTCAGGTGAAGAAAACAACATTCCAGATCTGTGGGAAGTATTTCATGCTATTCTTTTCTGCAGAACTATCAAACCAGCAGTCTGAGTCCAGTTGGTTTCTTTTGCAGTCAACTATTTTGCTCCAAGTTCACAAATATATTACAGAATTTTTCTGCCCTAGGACAACTCTTCTCATGCAGACTAGAAGGAGCTTGCATGTCCTTATCGAGGACTTTCTTCTGTGTAAAATCTGTGCTCTCTCCACATGTTATTAACTGTGACTCTGAAAAAGTAAACTCTCTGCTCTTTAATAAGCACAACTTTGTTTCAAAGACAATGCTCCATTTATTCACATTTAACCAGCCAATTTGGGAACAGCTTTGGGATCCAAGAAAATATGAAAGGCAATTTAGGGCCAGAGTCATAAATACCACAAGTTCAACACCATTTAGGGAATTTTTTTTTCTTCATTTTACTTGCCATGCAGGAGAAATTGGCTTTTATTTCTTCAAATAAAGTCCATATAGGGAATTTGTCAAGTGTTTTGTGCTTAAGTGCAAATATCCTAAGGAAAATAGAAGGTGACTTTTACCTAGTTCTGCCTCTTAAATCTGAAACATGATTAAATTGATTCTTATGACTTGCGTTACTGAATTCTCTAGGCTGTGCCTGTAAAGCCGGGCCAAAAGGAACATAAATACAATGAAACAAATCTCTAATAATATGCACAAAGAAGCAGTTGCTGAAACAGTAGAGAATGAAATGGCATCAAAGTAGCCAGATCTGCTTAGAGTTTCCCCTGTTGCTGTTGCCCTGGGATATAGTTTTAGGCTAAAAGAACTGCTTTTGGGCTGTGCTGAAATAAGTTCTTTGCATTTATCAGTGCAGCTCCCAGTGGGTATCAGGGGAGATCAGGATCACATTCATCTGCACAACTATCAATTGTACCTTCTTGAAGCAGCAGACTTCGTGTTCCTTCCCAACAGTGAAGGGCACTGTTGTCACTGCAGCAAGTTCCTTTTCTTTGAAAGATTTTTAAGTATTTGTGCATTCAAGTTGCCTGCCTGAGCCCTGACTTCTGTAGGACTATATCCCAGTCAATCAGCTGTAGGGACGTAGGGAATTTCTACTTACATTCAGGATCTGTGTTGGACAACAGTGTGGTGCCAGAATCGGTCTTGTGTGGTGGGAGGACTTTCCAGCTTCATCTCAAGTATGCAGAAAGAGACCTTGCCCCTTGGCACAGCCTTCACAGGCACAGTTCCAACAATGGGGTCCATGTCAGCACGTGTGCCAGCCCTGTTGGATTTATGGCTGATATTAGAAAAAACAGCAAAACCAGAAATTCTCTTCCAGAAATTCTCATCTCTTCCTAATATGCAGCATTTTGGAGAGCTCTTGGGCCACAGAGCCAGCATCTCATCCTACCCTGAAGGTGCCCCAGGAACAGGGATCTGTCTTGTAGGGACTGGGTGGGGAACGTGGCCATCAAAGGGTTTCCAAGCAGTATGCAACTTCCAAACTTGCCAATACCCACAGTGAGAGCACACAGGAGAGAGGCCCAGCGCCCCAACCTGAGCCAGCTTGCAGCCTGCACATGAGGCAGGTGATGTGACTCTCCAAGGCCATGTGGGTCCCAGCAGCTCTGGGGAAAGTGCCAGGCTGGTGTGGGGAGCAAGGCACCCATCTGGCACCGCAGCAGGGCTTGCCTCAGGGGTTGGCATTGGCAGCCTGGCACCCTGACCCACTTCTGAGCCACTCCCACAGGACCACATCCTGCAGGAATTCCTCTGGCAGGGGTTGGTGGTGGTTTCAGTTCCACACCTGTGTCCTCTGCCTGGCAAGGGCCAACCCCACCTGCCTGTCCCCTGCCCCTCATCTCCATCCAGTTCTGGACACGCACCCGCTCCTCTTCCTCCTTGGATCAGCACCAGCTGTGAAGGAGAGGAATGACTCTGGGCCTCACCTGATCTGCAGACTGTGACAGATGTCCCTTCTGGGCAGATCAGGGAAACAGGCATCAGGATCTCATCTTCTACTCTGAAAAATGTGGCTGTGATGGAAGACATCTCCAGCGATGTCTTCTAGCTGTTGAATTTCCATTGTGTCCCTGCATAACCCTGTGGACAGTAAGCAAAGCAGCACACATTTCCCACTTGAAATAAAAGAGGGAGATAAGCAGGAAGGATGTAATTCTTTGAAATAATAAAGCCCTGCTTTCTACCTGAGGTTTGCATTTACTGTTATCACCTTGCAATATAATCTCATCCGGCTCTAGTATAAATTACTCTTAATGTGCAATACGTGTAGATATTGGGAAAATAAATGGTCTGTTAAACAAATATTGCTTATCTTCCCGAGTGGAGAATGTAGATGTGTGTCAAATAACTCAGCCAGATCTTTCATTATAGCTGTAAATAACAGCTGAGTAAAGTGACATTTTCATGGACCTGACATGTTACCATAGTGGGAAAATGTGGTGAGAGATTTGCTTATGGCCCAGCTAAGTTAGGAGCTGGGAATTTGGGAAGCTCTATCCTGTTTGTAGCCCTGAAGCTTGGAAAGCCATTTCCCCTTACAGTCCCTAGAGATCTAATGCCACATCTTAGTGCCTTCCACATAATGACCATAGCAAAAGGAGTCAGTCAGTTCTGGTTCTTTGTGCTCTCTGGGGAAGGGTTTTTGGGGATTTATTTATTTCAAATCACATTAATTTCCTTTCCTTTTTATTGCTTTGCTGCCTGGAATTTGGAAGCTAAAGAATAGTCAGTGCTGTCATTTAGCTGTAGATTGAATTCTGTTCAGCAACCAATTTTATCTGTGTTTATCTATCTGCTACTTGCAAAAGCAGAATTTAGCTGCCCAGGCCATTACATGCCTGAAAGGCATCAGAAGGAAGAGGCAGAGGCAAAAATGCAGCCAAACAAGAAAGCATTTCAACTTTTTAATAACACTGTAACTCTTTGCTGGTTGAAACAAATTATGGCCTAGAAAGGAAATAAAAATAATAGTACCTTAACTGCTTAGTTTTCACCCTGGATTTGTTTTGATGACATAATGTGTATAAATGGGGGTCACTGTTTGATCTGTCTGGTATCTTTCCTTTCCTCTCCTCAAACTTCCTGGACTACCAGACTCCTTCTGTCCCTGCATGTCCCTGTGCAACCTAACAGGGCTGTGGTGGCTTTTGTAGAGCTGCATCTGCTAAGTACCAGCACAGCTCCAGTTACTGGGGATCCATCAGGTCCCCACTGCAGCATTCTGGGACAGCAACCCTTGGATAGACAGACCTCGACTATGGATCCCTCGTGGACAGCCTGGTCTAAAGTGATGTGGGCTTCTCCTCTCCACCATCAGTGACCCCTAGTAGTGTGCAGCAAGTTCAGCTCCCTGCCAGCCCATCTGTGGTGCTGAGCAATATAGAAACTCACCTTACTTGTGGAGGTGTCTGGAGATCACTGGGTGATTGCTAGAAATGAGCCAAGGATCATCATTTTTTCCAGGGCACTCAGCAGTCCAGTGTTCCTCTTCTTTCAACCATTCCTATGCAGAAGGAGAAAGAATTGAGTATTTTTTTGGCAAGCAAAACATTTTTGTTTTGTTTTTACCTTAAAACAGATTGGAGGGAGCTAGTGTCAAGCTCTTCCCAAAAAGCCAGCTTCTGACATGTGCCAAGCATATAACAACTTTGTAGCCCCAAAGACAGATTTTTTTGAAAGCTCATGTCCCCTGCTCCTTGCTTCCCAACTCCAGGTGAGGTGCAGGAGCCGAGATTTCAGAACATCATTGGAGGGGAAACAAAATGTCACCTGAAGTGCCTTCCAGCCACTGCTGTGTAAAACCTGTGCTTACTCTTTAGTGATCCCTTCATGCTGTGCAAGCAAAGCAGTTGCTGTTTGGTGAGCACCCTGCTATGTCCTATGGATGATGTCTATTTTTAGGTTGTGCTTTGTAA
Organism: Campylorhamphus procurvoides; assembly: GCA_013396655.1. Classification (NCBI taxonomy): domain Eukaryota; kingdom Metazoa; phylum Chordata; class Aves; order Passeriformes; family Dendrocolaptidae; genus Campylorhamphus; species Campylorhamphus procurvoides. Next base: position 4,830,371 of record WBMV01016874.1, on the reverse strand, counting down.
GTTATTTACATCTTCCATGTGCAGACTTCCAGGTCACTTCAAGGTTTCTGACCTGCAGCAGCTCACGGTGCTACTTGTGGAAGATAAGTGAAGGTCTGTAATGGTATCGATGGGCAGGAGAAGTCCTGGCTTTAGCTTGCAATGTCCACAGTTGTTTCAGCTTTCTAAATTAAGCCAAGCCTGCAGTTCTGAAGTTGGTGCTCGTTTATAGCCTATGAAATGCATTATGAAATACTGCTTGTCACCCTTTCCTGTCCAGAACAAGGTAAATTATAACACACAATGGAAACAGTTTTGTCACCACTCCATCCAGAACTAACCTGCAGAAGATTTAATCCTGCTTTCACCAAGTTCAGTGGCAGCTTTTTGACTCTGATTTGTTTCAGCCATGCATGCCGGCGCCTCCGTTTCTCCATGCACACTGGTATTGTTTCTGCAGCTTGTTCTTGTTTCCTGCTCCCTGCTGTGGGACCTGTGCTTTCCACAGCCACCTTGGCCACTGTGCCCACACTCTGACCGAGTGGCACCCCTGGCACAGCGAGATGGGAAGTCTCTGCAAATGCTGGGGGCCAGATGTCCCAGTGATGTTCCAGCTAAGCCACAGGGAGGACCTCGCCTCCCGCATCCTGGGGATGTTCAGAGCACACTTGGTGTCAGCATTTGTTAGCAGGAAGTGTGAAGACTTGTTTGCCTGGAGGCACTGAAATGGCTTCATTGAAACTGCTTCTTTAAAGGACAGACATGTATCCCCAGCCTTGCTTCCTCTGCCAGTTCAAGCACTTGCATCTCTTGGCAGGTGAACCCCCAAAGGGCAGCCTGCCTGCTCTTCATAGAGCCTGTGAGTGCATGTCCACATGGTGTTTGACTCCTGCACCCAAATGAACCTCTCCTCCTGTACAAGATCTCTTTAGAAAGAGCTCTGGCCATGTGCGGACTGTTAAAAGCTGAATATCTGCACCCTTGTGAACTGAGGCTTGTCTGATGTAAACAATTCACATTTCAGAACCAAAGGGCTTTATTTATGACCAGAAAGGCTGCCCTTGCCCTCCCCTGTCAAGAGTGCTGAAAGCAATCCAGAAATGAACTTTGTCTTTTGGCCATTGTTTGGTAGGGAGGGTAAACACATATATACATATGTATTTTTTTATTCTTTCCCCCCATACCTATGCAAATATTATTCTCCTTTGACAATGGAAGAGAAATATTCAATCAAAAAGAGGGGTTGGCTATTTTACTTCATAGCACTACTTTAAACAGTAGTGAAGTGCAGGGATATTTCAGTATGGAAAGAATAAACAGCTTTGTGGCTTTGGGACATAGAATTGAAGGGCCTGGTGAATTCAAATGGAGCAGTGACATTTTTAGCCTCAGCCTGAGGCAGAAAGCCTAAGCCACTAGAGAAAATCATACCTCGGGTAGTGGGAGCTGGTGCTGTTGAGTGGACTCAGCAGGGCTTTGCCAGTTAATGCCAGCTTGGGGAACACTCTGGTGAGCACCCAGGGACCTGCAAAGTGTACTGTTGGTGAATTCGGTGAGTCCTGACATGATCTTACTGACTTACACGGGTGAAATGTGGCTGTGATTGCAGCACATATGGCCTCTGCATGGTAGAAAGCAGGAAACTCCATGAGCTTTTCAGCCATCTAGAGACCCTGCACAGAGGCTGCCAGGCATCTCCTTTAAAGAAATCCTGTGTCCCTTTGTGTCATAAATATCTGATGACAGAGAAGTAGTGGCAGGGACTGAAACATGCAATGACATTTTTCCAGGAGGGCAGGATTAGGCTTAATTAGCTGCTGGGCTTAGTCCAGGCACCAGACACAGGATCTCTCTATGTGGGAACTGATGTTTAGGAGCACTCCAGTATAGAGAACTGGGATTACTCATTTCTCTGGTGGGCAGAGGAGCGTATGCTGGACTGTGACAATTTGTCAGAGTAAGTAACTTCAGGGTGCAATTAGTCTTAAAAATCCAGTTTTTGGTGTCATGAATTGGAACAGCTCCATTCATTATAAAGCCCTGGCTTGAAACTGGTTTCCTGCATTGCAGAGGCCACAAGGTGCCCCAGTGTCTCACCCCACCCTCAGTTGTGCATGGTTAACTAGAATATCCCTTGGAGCACAAGAGCCTTTTTTGGCACAGAGACTTCAGCAACAGCAAGTCTCCCACTTCCTCTGCTGGATCAGGGCAAGGGATACATTATTTTATATATATATAAATACACCTCTCCCTTAAGTAGACCTATATCCTTTAAATCAGCAGACTTAAGCCCTATCTCTGTGCTACGTCAGATGTGGAGCACTTCTCTGTGCTGGTGTGCTTTGAGTGTTTGTAAGACTTGTTAATTTATAATAGTAAAGGCAATGTCAGGGCTAAAGAAACCCCCAAACTACTGCAATTCCTGGGAGAAGTAAGAAAGGAAGAAGGAAAAGAAGGGCTACATTTCAACAAACAGTGCAGCATGGAGTGCCAGAGGTCTAGGCAGGGTCTCATACGTGGGAGGTGTGGGTAGGTGAGGGCAGTCCAGTGTCACATCAGGCTGCTGAGCTGCCAGCCACAGCATGTTAGGAACCATGCCAGCCTCATCTCTCGTGTCCCAACACCTGCTGTGCTCTCCCTCCCTGCAGATGCCTTACCTGCTCCTGAACCAGTCCATGCCAGAGATAAGGCCTCGGATGCACCCTGTGTTTTTTGGAGAAAGCATTGAGGTCAGCCCTGAGCCCGTGCAGGAAATCAGGTACAGATGGGATTGGGTGGGTAGGTGGGGATTTCTGTGTTTTTCCTGGTGCTTCTCCTTCTGCCAAAAATTAAAATGTGTTTACAAATGGGAGTCATGGTTATTTTGATGGGAAGGAGGAACAGGTGGGAGAGTAAAGCCTGAATTAAAGACAGTGACAGCAACAGAGGTGGAGGGGAGGAGGCAAGAACTGGAGGGAATTTTTAACAGAAGGCAGCTTTCCTTCCAAGGCCAGCTTAAATCCAAGGCTATGAGAGAAAACCATTACCATCTGTGGGCTTCATAGCTCCACTAACTAATGTGATGGTCTTCACACTGTTCCCAGATGACTTGTATCTTGAGAAGAAGCAACACCCTTATAATTGGCACCTGTTTTTGTTAGCCCTTGCAACAGAGAAACCAACATTAGACCAGCCCATAGAGACTGAACGAGCTCCTCCTTGTGTCCCTCAAGGCAGTGATGGAGATGTTTGCCCCTCCTGTGGGGCTGGTGCTGCGCCTGATGGATAAACATTGGTCTCTGCTCTTCCTTTCCTCCTTTGCTGGTGTCGAATGTACTCTGAAAACATCCTGGAGCAGTTACACACAGCTTGGGGCAGGGACAGTGGGAGGACTGTAAACCAAATTCCCACCCCCCTCAACCTATGCAACATCTCTCTGGAAATGTACCCCAGTAAATCTCTGCTGGCTGAGGAACTGCCAGGGGGCATGTTTTTATGGTGATTACATTGGAGTCTTGTTTTATGTGTGCTGAATGACTTGCTTACACCCTAGCTGTGCAAAACACATTGCAGCAGCTCAGGTTACACGTGGAGCACAATCAGTCAGCCCCCTCCGGGTGGAGGTAATGACGAGCACACACCCAGCTTTTAATCTTTTTTACGTGGAGCTGCACATTCCTTGGCTGCTGATTGCTGGAGGAGCCTTTGGGGAGCAGGGAAAGCCAGTGAAAGTCCTGTTGTTCCTCATGGCCAGGGATTCTAGGAAAAGCCCTTCACGTGGCCTGGTGTCCGTACATCCCTTCTGGAAGCCTGCAGAAAACAGGCAGGGCAGTGACATCCCACCTTTCGTGGGTTCTTCATCTGATGGCTGTTTCTTTGAGAGCAGTGGCTTGGGTGTTGGGCAGCTGTAGCCTGCCTTATCCCATTGCTTTATCTTCTCTTTCACCAAGGCTTGGGTTTTCTGTAGGCTCCAACAAGCAGCCTCACCTCTGATCTCCCAGCACTCTTAGTTTGTGTGCTCTGGTGGCAAGGCAGTATAAAGAAAAATGACAAACACACAGCCTTAACAGATCAACAAGTCCATTACAGGGTGTTTGCTTCAAGGCTGAATTGAGGCTCCAGTGGGACCCATGGAGGAAGCCAGAAGTGGGTGGTTTGAAGCTGTGCAACAAGGTGCTTTCTGCCCTGGCATGACATGGTCTCCTGTGCACACGCACTGCAGAAATGCTGGGATGGATTCACAGCAAGGTGGGGTTCCACCAAGATTCACCAGTAGGATGGAGTCCTCCCGGCCCTCCCTTTGGGTTGTAGAGTTGCCAGCTGCCCCAGTGTGTGTGCCATAAGAGATCATAAATGTTGCCAGCATCAGAGGGTTAGAGAAGAGTCCTGCCTGTCCCATCTCCTTTGCTGCCTGGGCTGAGCTCCTCATACCTTGCTGTCCTCTCTGTAGGTGCAATTCTGAGGTGAAGTACGACTCTGAGAAGCACTACCGGGACGACATTTTCTATGGCCCCATCCCCACCGTCACCACCTACAGCGAGACAATCATCGCCTCTCCCAACTGCACCTGGCGGAACTACAAGTCCCAGCTGATCTTCGAGCCCCGCCAGAAGCCACTGAGGTTTCAGAGCACAACCATCATTTTCCCCAAGCGTGCCAAGAACATTTACCGGACCACCCTCAACTACAGCTTGGGTTGTGCCAAGCGTTGGTTCGCTTCCAGCGTGCAGCTGGAACTCTGTGAGGAAACCAGCCCCTGTGCCATCTACAGCGAGACCCTCTGAATCTGCCCCGGCAACCGTGTGACCTCCGGGGGGCTGTGGCCCTCGCTGGGTCTCTGGCTGGGCCCAGCTCAATATTAATGGCTGGAGAACACCTCGTCGTGGGTGAGGCTGAACTGGCTGGCAGGAGGCTTGCAGGGCACAGGATGGTGTTGATCAGTGAGACAGGCTGGCTTGTATTTTGCGACATTCCTGACGTTCACGATCTGGATTGTATTTTTGTTTTGTTTTTCTTTTTTGGTTCCTGAGCATATCTATTTTTGACTTGTGTTTAAGATGAAATCAAGATGAAAAAGGACCCTGTTACCTGTAGCAGAGCCTGGTGAGCTCTGTAGGTCTCGTCTAGCACATAGGTGAGAGTCACTGTAACATTCAGAGCTATTTTGATCTCTGCAAAGGGAAGACCAACTGCAGAGTCAGCGTCTGGTCAGCCCGGCATACACCAGGCCAGGTCTCAGAGTTGAAATGCAGAGGAGGTTATTAATACACCACAGCTTGCTCCAGCAGCTCATCTGAGAGAGAGCTGCAGTATTACACCACTGCAGTCACCTCAGCCTGGGAGGAATGGGGACTGTCACCCCAAGAAAAAGGAGGAAAGCAGGCACCCAGTACTCTGGCAAGCAGCTGGATGTTTGTGTACCATGGCAAGGCACAGCAGAGCCTGGAGATGGGAGAAAGCCCTGCCCTGACACAAGCCACATCTTCTGTGAGCCCAGCAAGAGTAAGCAGCAGAGACTGAGAACACTGAATAGCTGAAGGGCTACTTTGTAAAAGTGACCCAGTGATTTAGGAGCCCAGTGCCCTTTTTCAAAAGTACTGTCAGTCCAAGTGTGCTGTTCAGTACCTTGAAGACCCAATTTATAGGCTCTTTAAGCACTTGCACCCCTTCTGAGTTTTGGGGAATGGCTCTATTGCAGAGAGGAGCATAGAGCAGGAAGATGCTCTCTGGCTTCAAAGAAGCCAGGGCAGGGTTAACTCACCCTCTCAATAGTTTCCATACTTGTGGCATGCACAGCTTTGCTGAGTGTGGAGGAGCAGCCAAACTTTCCCAGTGTAGAGCCTGAAGGATTGAAGAGCCCAAATCAGTCCAGGTTTTCCTACATCATCCAGGCTGTAGCAATTCAACAGGTACTTCAAACACAGCTGAGTTGTCTCTGCCAAAGGACCAAGAAACACTGAGTGAGCAGGAGTCAGTACAGCCATCCTAAGGTAAACCATTCCCCACTCAGGAATCCCATTTCCTGGTATCCCTCCACTTTGGTAGCTTGCTGAAAATCTGCAAGAGGCTGGGTTCCCACAAACGTGTAACTTTCAAAAATAGCATGGAATTGTCTCCAAAAATCTTACCAAGAATTTCTGCATGCTGCTCAGACATAGAAAATAACCACACAGCTCCGGAAATTAATTTCCAGCTTTCCCTCTTCTAAACTTTCCATTTTGTTCCTGACTTGCTGTGAGTCTGATGGAGTTATTTCAGAACACAGCTGAGCAGCCAAGTCAGAAAGCCTATTAACAATGTCAACAAGGCGTAGCTGATTGCCCAGAACAGTTGACACACAAACTCACAGAGATTTAAAAAAAAAATCTGAAAAACTTGAAAAAATACTAAAATTAAATAGTGATTTATAAAGATACTCTTTCCATCAGTTTCTAAAAGCAATTGGTAAATGTGACCAGAACTGTGACCTTTATGAAACAGAGTTCTCTTGTTTAAAGTGAAGCACAGTTTTTCCACCAGAGGTAAATATAAAATCTTTATATACAAACTTAAATCCTGACAGCTGCAGCATCATTAGCACTGAAAGATGTGTGTTATGGCAGTGAGGAGCTCTGCCTCTCTAGGCTGGGAGTTAGCACTTGGTAGGGAGAAACCTCTCAAAGGATTTCCAAGGCTTCCACCTACTGTTGGATTCTTTACAGCAACACAAACAAGGATTATATTTGCTATTGGTCAGGTTTTGCTGTCACTGACTGTCAGCATCAAAGGCTGGAAAAGCAGCATCTGTCTCCAAAGAGATTATTATGCCTGAAGCAACCCTTCTCCCCAGGGCACCAGCAAACATGAGAGCTGTGTGGTTGGCTCAGGCAGCAGGGAGTTGATGTGAGGATGAACACAAGTCCCAGCACACTGAAGTTGGCGATGCACTTACTTGCCAGTTCATCTTGAGGTCTTTGCTGTCCTCCAAGTGTTGCTGAGGGAGCCTTGGGACTGGGCAATCTCCACCTGCCTTGCTGAGTACACACAGAGGCTCTCAGGGCTCATTCTGTGCATCTCTGAGCCTGCACAAAGCAGGGCAGGTTTCTGAGCTGAGCAATAGGTATAATCCATGTTCAAAAGCATGAGACAACTTTGCTCCTGTTAACAGTTGGATTATTCCCTTTCTCCAAGCACAAAGCTGCAGGTTTTGATCACACAGGTCTTTGAGCAGGAAAGGTTTTCCCCAGAAAAACCTCTTTTATCATGACTGGCTTCAGGCCTCTGCCAGCCTTGTCCGCTAAGTATCAGCCGCAACAGTAAAAAAGAAGTCAAGGAAAGCCAAAAAACTCGTGTGCAAATACAAATCCAGCAGAGAGACCTGCCCCTCAGCCTGGGCTTTCAGCACACAGGGACAGGGCTGCTGAGGCAAAGCCTCACAGGTGGATGTGACCCCTGCAATGGAAAGCTGCATCCTTGGCACTGGAGGGTCCCACACGCCCAGGCCAGCCCTCTTTGAAGCCTCATGCTTTGTTTTCTCTGCAAATAGACTAGAAATGACCTAACATGCTCCTGCTCCTTTGAGTTTAAGCAGCTTTTCTCGTCTTGCCACGTTAGGGGAAAATAAGACAGAGAGCAACATGGGTTTCTAGGCTGCTGAACGCATTTTGAGCTGTGTGGCCATGGTGGGGCTGCCACCCTGGACCACATCCAAACTGGGACATTGCCTGAGATCTGTAGAAATCATTTTTGGAAAATACCTTCTTGTATGGTGTCTCCCATGGGCCCATCACATGCTGCTTTTCTTCTCAGCTAAAGCTGGTGTTGGAAAGGACTTTGTTTTTCCTGAGGACAAGGAAACCACAGAGGGTCAAGTCTTCACCCCTGCCTGTCCACCCTGTCCCTGCTGCTCCCATCCCTGTGGCTGGGTTAGGCAGTGGTGGAAGAGCCAAAGTTCATCTTACCATGACTGAGGAAAGTGATGATTTTTTTTTTTTTTCACTTAAACACCAGAAAATGTATTTTGTGTGTGTGTTGCCAATGAAGAATCGCTCCAAGCAGCCAAGAAGTGCCTCATGTCGTACCTGTAGTATGTTTGTACATCTAAAAGAAATGATTAATCCCACTAGGGAGGTGCTTTTCTTTCAAATGGAGCATTATTAATATCAACCAGCAGACCTTTGTTCCTGTATATTTTTTCAAAGATACAAAGGATAAGTTTAGACCATGGAAAGGTAAATTTCCTTGAGCAGCTGGGACTGTGACTACCCAATTTCTCCCCAGGATCCTGATGTGCATGTTGCCCGCAGTCCTATAAACCTGATGGGTAAAGTTAAACTGCACCTTTTGGAATTATTTCCCATCAATAGTTACTTTTGAGATCAAAACCCTTCACAGAAGGCATCTTGTTTTCTTTGGGGTGGGGAAGGAAGATTGATTTTTTCAACATGGAACGTCACTGTCCCAAAGCTGTGGGGTTTCCCCTTCACCCCCTTCATTCCTGTGATTCTTTTGCCCCTGAATGCCACAGAGTGTGCTGGTGTCTGGTCTGCCTGCACTGCTGTCGTTGCATTTGGGGCCATAAAGAGGAAACCCTAACTAAAAACTGAACTTTCAGAAGCTGTGGAATACTTTGCACAAATTGCAGAGAACAACTTCGACCAAAACAGTTTACTGCTTACCTTTATTTTTTGTCTTTTCCTCTTTTTTTTTCTTCTCCCTAAGCCAGCTCTACTTTTCTCAATGTGAAATACAGATTTGCACCCTCGGTGCAACATTTCTGGAAATGATGAAATGGGGTTTGGGTGTTGATAGCAGTGTTTGAGTGAGCTGCTGGTCAGAGAAGTGAGTGCTATTTACTATTTATGTTGAGTGTGTCTTAAAAAAATGGGAAAGGTCACCAGAAGGCTGATGAGCAAAAGCCTTGTAGAGCAAATGATGACTAAAGACTGTGTGAGTCTGATCTAGAGGCGAATGGTTCTGTGTGGGGACACTGTGAGCTAGGATATTTAGCCATTATAGTTTTAACCTGCCTTTTTTCCTGTAGGAAAAGGCCATCCCTGCCTTCTTTAGGGCTGAAGCAAAATCAGATCCATCCTCTGTCACAGTCATTCAGTCCAACTGAAGTCTGTGAGCATCAGCATTCCCCAGACTCTGGGCCAAGCAAACATGCACAGAGCTGTGCCTCTGTGGAGATGGGGAAATGCTTTATAGGGCATGATGGATCTCCTGGGATATTCAGATTTCTACTGCCAGATAAACTCTGCTCCCTGAGGATCACCTGATCGCTCACAAATTCATCTGTTCTGAACATTTCCTCGAAAGCTCTCCTATAACCATTGGATTTTTTAAGTCTTGGGAGGCCCTAATTCTTTTTCAGATACTGTGATGGTCATTAAAATGAGCAAAGTATCCTACCACGTGAATTGTGACCTGATGATGGGGTTGAAAGGTGTCTGAAGGTTAGAGAAGGAAGAAGAGAACATACAAGTGGTGGAAATGCATAGGATGTGTCATAATTTTATTTTTGTAAGTCTGATTCTCTTAAGTGCTTGTAAAGTACTTTACTGTTGTATATGTGGTGATGCAGTAGTTCACAATATCCTTTTATTTTTGTATATTCCCCTCTCCACCATAATCCCTTTCTGTTCAACTCATAGAGAGTAATTTAAGAAGACAAAATTTATATATCATAATAAAATGCTCAAACTGTCATGCTGATGTATCTGGAATTTCCTTCCTCTTCCTTATCCCTTTCCTTGGTACATAATGCCCACTTCCCACCCAGAGGGCACATTTTTGGTGTGTCCCTCCCTTGCCGTGGCTCTCATCTCAGCTCCCCATGGATGGCTGGCTGTGGCACACTCAGTCAGTGCTGAGATGTGTAAAACCTGCTCTGCCACGTGTGCCCAGGGGAAGCTGAAAAGCAGAGGCAAAACTCTGCTTCCTGAAGGGGCCATTTTACCTTTTCAGATTCCCCTGGTTGTCAGCTTTACCATTTCCTCACTCTAAATCTCCTTCATCTTGTTCTACCCAGCTATGAAGTCTTGGTGTGTTTGATCAAGACAATTCCTCTTCCTTTTCCAAGGCCTTTAAGGGAAGGAAGAACCAACCCAATGCCTATTTCACATCCAGGTATCCACATCCTAGCACAATGCTGGGACCCCTGCTCTGTCCTGGCTTTCCAGATCACGATGGTGGACAGGCTGAACTGGGGCTAAACCCCTGCCTAGCCATAAAGTGCATTTTAAACCTAGTGCTGTAATTGCCTCGGGCTCACCAGCCAGCTATTAGCAGAATGCTCTGCTGTCTTCCAAGACCCAAGATGTCTGCAGGGGGAATCTGACACTAATCCTTATGGAAAAATCATATTGGATTTATAGGGATGAAGTCAAGAGGCTTGGATGAAAATGGCTGTTAAACTAAGGAATGGAAAGGAGAAGCAAAGCCATGTTATGCAAGAGGCTTCAGCTGCAGGGGAAGTGCCCATGTCCACATCCCAGGCTTTCTGACACAAATCATGTCTGAACTGCCCCTGGGATGAAGGATGGGAGACACACTCGTGCCTAAGAACCACCTGAGGAAACACCAGCATGTGGGGAAGGCAGGGGATGTGCAGGCTGGGCGAGTTCACTGGCTGATACCCAAATGCCAGATGAAGGACATGTGCATCCACTCCTGCTATATAAATAAAACCATAAAATGTGAATGCTGTCCAATGAAGATTCCTGAGGTGGCAGCTAAATCCTCAGCAGCAAAAGCAGTATTAGGTGCAGGATATGAGTTTTGGCAAGGGTGTTCAGATGAGCTAACCCCTAAGCTAGTGGCTTTTACTGTGCTATTTGGATGTTGTAAATTTAAGCAGATGATGCTTGGTATTAGTTTTGCTCCTGGGATATTTCAGAGAGTAATTGCACATATCTCTGAGGGATTACAAGGTGCTGAAGTTATAATGGATGGACTTTGAATTTAAACTAGACGCCTTTATGAACAGAAGGAAAGGTTTAGGGTGGTTTTACAGACAGCAAGAATGCTGAGTGTAAAATGCCAAAAGCCTCACCTAAAAGAATTTGCTGATAGTAGGCAGCTACAAATTAAATAATAATAAAAATCCACATGCTGGGATCCCTATTGCACTCAACAAAGCAGAGCTGTAAGGAAACAATAGATGCCTTCATCAAATTTCATTCCACAGCTCTTTACAGTCAACAAACACGGGAAGGATTTGCCAGAAAAAGAGCCTTACCTGATACTGGAGCAGTAAAAACATCCCCCTGCTGCCAAACCATCAGCTTGAGTCTACCACGTGCAAGACCTTGGGCTTGGTATCTGGTCTGAATCAGCAGATGGCAATGTCACAGCCTGGACCTGCAGAAGTGTCTTTGGAAGCAATGCCAAGCAGCAGGAGGTTGTGCTGTCCTCAGAAATGTCATGAATCTGTTCCAGTGTGAAGGAATCACCAGCAGCATTCCTGGACTGATGTGTACCATGGCTGTCTACCCAAACTGTGTCTCCTCTGGCACAGGATGCAGAACTGTCACTTAATCCATCTCTGTGGAGAACAGACATGGGATAGGAGACTGTCACAGCAGATATACCTCTGTCCCCTGAGCAGCCCACCCTTTGGCTCCACAACTACCTCCCCCAGCAGCTGTCCCAGGGTGCCTGAACCACCTGGGATGCTCCAGATGCAGCTCTGTGACCTCCTCGTGCCCTGTGATGCAGGTTCAGTGCCTCAGGGGGCATCCTGCCTTCAGGGTGGCTCCACGGGGCCTCTGGGTGCTTGGTGGGATGGTAGCTTCCCAGGCTGGCCCTCTGAACTGCCCTCAGCAGTGTCTGCCCAGCCATGGTAAGATGTGGCTCTAGAGCTGGTTTTCATCCCATTGCTTAAGCGAGGGATTCCCATTGCAGATTCAGCCCCTGCAGTTACCCCGTGGCCCAGCAGGAATGTGGCTTGGCCATGCAGGTTTGCCACCACATTGTCCATCTCCAGCTCTCCTGCCTGTTTCTAAATCCCCAGGTCTGGTGACACTGGAGAGGAGGAAGGACCTGCCCCAGGGCTGTGCAGCTTCTGCAAAGCACTGAGTCTCCTTCTGGCAACGTGCCCAGCCACAGCAGGGAAATTAGTGCAGGAATGGCTTGTTCTCGAGTAGGATAAAGGGTACTGGAATTGCTTTTTTGGGGCGTAAGGAGGGAGTTTTATGAGCTCTATTTTCTGCTTCTAATAATGATATTGGATCTAAACAGTTCCACGCCTTGGAGTTCAAGACAGATGGGGAGTTCACATCTACGAGGATGAAAATGCTCATCCTGCCAAGCCTTTGATTCTCATCATATCCTTCCTACCCTGCAAACAGGCGGACAACACATTTCTAGCACAAAAATATCCTCCTCTCCAGCTAACCACCACCAGACTCCCTTCCTGAGCCTGGTGATATTTCTATATACATAAACATTCAAATCATGTCCCTGAGGTTCTTCCCATCTCTCAAGCAAACCCTGAGACCAGTGGCTATTTGCCACTTGATCAGATCATCTTCCAAGGTGACTGCCGTGGTCAGGGCCCTCTGTGCACCTCCCCATGCAGTCTCCCCTCACAGGCCACTCACTGAGACACCCATCACCTCCTGCTCTGGAGAGCCAACTGCTCCAAACACCCCGTGCCTGGCTGCTGTCGACAGTGCCAAGGCACTGCAAGGACTGGGAAATATTTTGGCACCGGGATGTGCCGTGGGAATGTGTGGGCATGTGCACCCTTGCAGAGGGAGGGTGCAAAACCACCCCAAAAGCCACACAAAGCAGCGGAGGAATGAGCAACACACACACACACACATACAAACTGCATTCTCTTTGATGGAGGGCTGTAGAAACATTACCTTCCCCTGGGGCTTTGCAGGGGAATAAACCTGATTATTCATGAACCAGCCAGAATCATCAATCCCTCATTTATCATTTTCAACATAAATAATAAGGGCAAGAGAGGAACACACCAGCAATAAACTAGTTAGAGATGTAGTGTTGAAATCTGCCCATTTCCTTTAAATATGCCCCACTCACTGATAACAAACAGTGATCCAGCCGACTCCTCAGCTGAGTCCTGAGCATTGGATTACAAAGGACACAAGCCAACACCCCTCTTTATGCGAGCAAAAGTCCATTTGGTGCTTGCGTGGGCGGCCAGCTAGGAAATGGCAGCAAATTTAAAAAGCCCCACATTTGTCTTGCTGACAAATGCCTCCAGGAAATAAAAGCCTTTGTGTTCTTCTTTGACCTCTTCCACTCACAGATGGGTTTTGCTGTGCTTCCGACAGGGATTTTTTTCTTTAGCGCCTGCACTTCCAGGATATCAATTTTAGCTGCCGAGGAGCTCGACTGCCTGATGGCTTCAAGGACTGGTGTCCCCAGTGCTGGGGGCTGTTGAGGTGATGATGCACATCATGTCATGGACCCGTTGTGGCCACCCAGTAGAATGGCCTTGGGAGGGGCAGGGCTGGGGTTTTAGCTTCAGATCCAGTGTCTAGTGAAGCATTTTGGGATGGCAGCATCTCAGGCCTCTTGGAGCATCCTTGGCTGGTGGAGCACAGGCTGGGATATAGATTGAACTAGAAGAGAAAGCACCCTGAGCCACACATATTCCTAGCTGGTATCTGGGAGAGGAGTTGAGCATCCTTCCAGCTGTAGCCTGAGCCTGTTTTCCAAGTGAAGTGAAGGCAGGGTGGAGCAGGGGATGGTGGAGCAGGGGATGGTGGAGCAGCCCTTGAGGCTTGGGGTGCTTTGCTAAGCACTGCTCTGCCTCCAGGTCTGCCCTCAAACTTTGCAGCTTGGGCCCTTCCCGAGCCCTGCAGGCCCTGTAAGTGCTTTGGCAGCACCAGCCCTCTGTGTGAGCCCCAGCCCCAGCTGGAGCACACTGTTAATGAGCCACGTGTTCCGAAGGCCTCCAGGCTTGGCACTGCCTGGTGGGGACCCTTGGAGCCCAGCTCTGTTAACAGGCCACGGTGCTGCAAAGTACCCAGCTCAGCACTTTCTGGAAAAGCTTCACTTGCCCTCCCCCTGCCACTCACTTTACTCTTCCAAGGGTCTCCCCTCTATATGCACTCAGAAAGGAGGAGGGGAAAAAAATCATGGTATGTTTAAACACTGCCTAATGGTGAAAAATAACATCTGGAGAACAGCCTTGCCCCTCACACAGAGTCCTCCATCTCCACATCTCAGTATAAAACCCAAAAGGGAATCGTTCTAGAAGGGACCTGTCAGCTGAGCGATGGGGACAGCTCTCTCCGTGGGTGCCACAAGCTCAGGGACAGCAGCCACTGACCAGGGGACAGAGGTTCCCAAGAGCCCAGGAGAAGTGGGTGGCTGGCCAAAGCCATACTCACAGCTGGGAGATTTTAGAGGGCAAGGGGAAGAGACTGCTGAGCAGCAGAGTGACCCCTTGCCCATGCCTGTGCCTCCTGTGCTGACCCATCTCCCCTATTGCCCCAGGAAACGGGCACAGGAGAAAACCTGCGTCCTTTGAGCCTGTTCCCAAAGAGGCTCTTCCAGCCAACATTAACACACTTTGCTTTACTTCCCAGCATGGCCCGGGGCAGAAAGCAACATCTGGACCTAATAAAAAGGCTGCCCTCCCCCCAAAGAGACCCAAGAGCAACTGCTGCTATTTGGTTTCCAACCTCTGCTGTTTGGTTCCTCCTTCATCAGTGGACAGAGAAGGCAGCTCCAGCTCAGGAGTTCTCGCTGGCCTGAAGGGGAACAGGATGTTCTGGAAGCCCATGGGGACTGGTAGCTTTAAAATGGGTCCAGTGGGGTGGAATTAGATGGGTTTCAGCATGAAGGAGCCAGTTGTGACTTCTCATTAGAACTTGTTCTTCCCTTGAACAGAAGGGTGTTCTTTTTCGGTTCCAAAAACATGAAAGCTGGAGATGGCTCTGAGCCAAGGCCCAGGATTAACATCCCCATGGGGAAAAGCTCTGCCTCTCTCCAGCTGGAATGCAGACCCAGACCTGGCACCCACCTTCATGCACACACTGACCAGGCTCCTTGTGTCTGACCTCTGGCAGCTCCTTTGCTTCCTGGAAAAGGCTCAGGATGAAACAGCAGCAGAAAATACTCCTGGATCTTGGGCAGAGCTGATCAGGATTTCACAGCTAAAGGCTGGCCTTTTGCAAACAAACACCCGAGTCAGTGTAGCCCAAACCTCTTCAGTGTCCCAGTCTCACTGGAGCTGATTTGGGGCCCATCACACCACACCTGCTGACAGCTGTGCTGAGTGGCTTGAGGAACGTGTTGAATGAAGAAGGAGTGTCTTCGACAGCAACCTCCTGGGTGGTGTTGCTCTTCCCCTTTCCCCTGTGCCACCAGAGGCAGGAAAGGAGCCTCCAGCAGCCCCTGGCACTGCCCCACTGCCCCATGAGGTGTCCCACAGGTACCTCATTTTCCACACTTACTGACCTGCAGCCTGTGGAACAATTGATCTCGGGTGGTTTGACCAGGGCTGTCCACCTGTGGGTGAGACCTCAGACCAACCTCCCCAGGGCTCCTGCTGGCTCTCTGGGTTTCCTCAGCCTCTGCTCAGGAGCACAGGGGCTGCCATGGCAATTAACAGGGACTAATCTAAATGCACCTGCACCATCCTTAGCATGCCTGGACCTCCTAGTGAGTGTGGTCAGCATCTCCTGTCCCTTGACATTGCTGCAGTAAATACTGCAATAGAGTTTTCTCCAAGCTGAACATGCATCTAGTCATCAAAGAGATTGCAAATGACTAATAAATATGAAAAGTCAGGGGGCAGCAAAAATTTCTGGACTAAGATCAATCTTTACTGACAACTGCTGCTTTTTTCTAAGTGAAAGTACCCTGCAGAGTTTAAAACAGCATCCAACTTCAAAGCACAGAGCTCTCCAGATGGAGCTTACCACCCCTGCAACACCCTGTGCTTCGTCAGGTTCTGTGCTCTGACTGAGGGACAGTCAGATTAGTGCCAGAGAAGGGAAACACACCAACCTCTTCAAAACCACAGACTCAGAACAACGTGTGACCGACATGCTCTCCACGAGGTAGGTGGCAAAATCTGATCTCTGGGCTGGCCTCCAGAGCACCATGGGCAGTCATTCCTGCCTGTTCTGCTTCTACAAGGGCCAACAAGAAGAAAGCCTCACCTGCCAGTGAGCTGTGTCTGCAGCTGAGGTGAACGTGGTGCCTCTTTGGTGGGATCCGGTCACCCTCCCACGCTGCAAAGCAGGGCCCAGACAGTGGTGTCCTTGCAGCACAAGGATTTTGTTTTTCAACCCTGTTTCTGCAGATTTTCAGGCCAGAGCATGCAGGCAGACACGTTCCCCACTGTGTGTTCCTCAGGGGTGGCTTTGGTCATCGGAGCCAGCCTGCAGCGTCCCACACACTGGGGGCTGCTGAGGCTTCACCTCCCCAAGCCCCCCTGTGCCCCTGTTAGGGATTTCTCCACAGCTGGAGAACTGTGCACCCCTGGATTTCATTTCAGGAGCATTTCTGCAAAGCTGGTTGGTTTGCTTGTTGGTTTTTGTTTGTTTGTGCCCCAACCCACCAACCCCTCTGAGCATTTGCCCTTCAGTAAAGCCAAACCCCACCTCAGCTCTCTACAGATACAGCTGCTCCAACCTCCTGTCGGTGGCCAGTGATTTATTACCATTCTGCTGCCTGCAGTCCTGACAAACACTCATTTTGGTAATTACAGGAGGCCAAAAAATGAGAGGATAAATAAACCTGACAATTAGTTCACCTGTTAAGCACACACACACACACAGAGACTCATTCCCAACTTTCTTAGGAGCCCAAGGCTTCCCAGATGGGCACAGAAGCCAAGGCAGAGCCTGGACACCGTTGCCTCTGCCCAATTCCCTTCAGGGCTCTACAGCTGATAAGAGCCAGGTATCCCACCAAAAGCCACTCTATTTTCCTTCCAAGTTACTCGCCAACCTACCTTGTCTCATCTCCTGCCAAGATCAGCTCTTTAGCCCCCTGCATCATTATCACAGAGCATATATAATTTCACGGCAAATCACGGGAACTGATGAATGACTGTTTGGATTGCAATTGTCAGGAGAGTATAAAATGCTTCCTGCTGTGCAGAGCCCAGGAATGGTTCCTGGCTGTCCTGACCTGTTCAGTCCCTCAGCTGTGGAGCCCCTGCCCTGCTGGGGCTGTGTGGGGGGACTGTGGGCTGCCTTCATGGGGAGGGCACAGGGCACCCCAGCCCCACCCCACTCCCCTCCCTGTCACCTGCAGCCTGTAGGGAGGGTGCTGATGCCCAGTGCAATGTCCTGGCACATGCAGGAAGGACAATCTCCATCTTGTGCCCTTTCCTCCTTACTTTTGCAACTCAGCCTAGCTAAAAAAAGAGCCTTCCTCTTAATTCTTTCCAAAAGAAAAAAAAAGTCTCCTATAATCCTGTCTAAATACCAATTCATCACCAGCAGAAGGTCACAATGCTCCTGTGCCTTCTCACAGTCTCTGTCCTGGGCAAAGGCAACAGGGAACATCTTTTATGTTCCCTTTCCCTTCAAAAACCCATCTGCTACCCAGAATATGAGGGAGCCTGGATTGCTGACATCTTTTTATTGCTGGTTTTCAAAGCCATCTGCTTTTGTCCCATTTAATTTTCATCTCTTTATGTACGAGTTTTTTAAGCAGACCTAAAGTTTTCCATCATTAAATCATGTTGGCCTTGAATTTAGAGTTTTCCCACCTTCTGTTTCTTCAGCATCAATGTGAATTATTGACCAGGGTGACTGCTGTCAGCCCCTGTCAGTGTTTAAAGCCTGATGTGAGAGGCTGAACAGCCTGGCTCCTGTTTGTACAGTTACTAACTCACTCTAGTTGCCTTCAGAGTGGCAAAAGCCTTTGCAAGATGGTTTTCAACAAAATCACTGGTCTCAGAGACCTTTAGGCTGATCTGTAAGAGCTGGCAATATCTGCCTGGGGCATTGCCATGGGAGCTGGTTGCTGGAGGAGCACACAGAGACCAGAGGAGGCAGGTTTGGTTGGAGTGGGTACATACCTGGGGGGATTTCAGATGGTGTCTGGGTGATCCATCACGAGCACAGAGATGGGAACCTCTTGGAAATCCCCTGGGCAGATCAACCAGTCAGGACTGCATCCACTTGGACCAGGGTGACCACCTGGCAGGCTGAGCTGGCAGAAGGAAGGGGTACAGCCCGGCTGAAATGCTCATTGCTGCGCTCAGGAAAACGTCACTTGTATAAAATCCATTTCCAAGCCTCAGGAAAGGCAGCAGAAGGTCCCCAAACCAACTTGGAGCCCTCAAATTGATTAAATGCCAGGCAGTCATTCACTCAGTCCTTGTGCACAGCCATCCCCCTCAGCTCACTCTCCTCCCCACTCATCACTCCCCAGAGCTCACACACACAAACAAACACACACAAACCAAACCACACACACACAAAGAGCTCCCCAACCTGTGGCATCAACCGTACAGGTACGTATGTGGGAGGGGGGCCTGGAGCCTCCAGCCAAAGTCAACCACACCCCATGGCCAGGTGTCAGCAATGAAGCAATTCAGACCCACAGGTGTCATCAATAAACCAATTTAGACCCACAGGTGTCAGCAATGAAGCAATTTAGACTCACAGGTACCAGGGCCCCCATGGCCAGGTGTCAGCAATGAA